>MU225549.1:1444901-1456898 GCA_018584345.1 Thuja plicata
ACAACAAACTTTCATTGCCTTTTATAAGATAGTGTCACTTCAATAATGACTCAATAAAATGTATAATTATTTTCCAAACATAAAGTATATAATTAGGAGATACTTTCTGTATCATTGGAAAATGGAATAACTTCCATTTAGGACTGGTTTATCCCTCTGAGTAAGTGGTTTGGGGTCATTTCAAGTGCCTTGAATGGGTCTTTGACTTGGATATGCTTTTTGCCCCTGATTGTGCCCTATTTTCCACTTTTCTTCTACCTTTTCTGACACTCTGCTCTGTGATTATGAGATTCTTGACTTCAGGTTCAAGGTTGACCTTCTAGGTCAATGTTGACCTCGACCCTAACCTAGGTTAGGGTTGACCTCAACCTTGACTTGGGGTCCAAATTTTAGGATCCCAAAGTTTTCGGATGTCAGGGTTCAGAAAGAATTGTTTCCCGCTTTCAGGTCGGCTGTTTCGGTCTTTGAGGCAATGATTCTTGAAATTATATTTAATATAGGTCTAATTATAGGGCTATAGGTCTAATGGAAATTTAATTCTTCTATGTAGGCCTCTCTAGAATATTGTGCCCTAGATTGGTATATAAGGAAGCATTCTCCTCTCATTTTCTTTATGCGAAAGCTATGTGTGAAAGACAAGCTAAGAGGAAAGAGGCAAGAAGAAATTCCATCCATCCAAATTCTATGCATAATCTATTGAAGGAAGCATTCAATAATTCAAGCATCCAATTCATCAGGGAGATCCATTGGTAGCCATTGAAGGATTCAAAGCTCTATGGAGCTCTCTTGTTGAAGATTTCTCCATCTACATCCATGCAAGCTTCTTCCTATTCCAAGATCTATTCAAGATTAGTGTTGAATATCCAAAGGAAATTGATTTGAGAGATCCTACATCCTACATTATACATTCTACATCCATTTGTCATATCCATACTTGTGGATCCAAGGATTCAAATCTGCCACAAGGGTTTCTATACAAGCAAGGTGAATTATTCGTTTACTTTGTTTATCTCTGCAATTTCAATTATATTTTAAGGTTAATTCCAAAACTGAGGTTTGAAAAAGGAAAACCCCTCCCCCCCAACAAACAAAACAATTTTTCTTATAGGTACAGATACAGGACAATAGATTCAAGTGCAGATCTGGATACCCTTTTCGACAGACTTTCAGGATCCGAAAATAGATTTTCTGTTAGACTGTGCAGGTCAAGGTTGAAATTTTTTTTTGGGTCAGGATCGACATTTTTTTCTGGGTTAGGATAAACATTCTATTCTAGGTCAGAATTGACATTCTATTTTTTATCAGGATCGACATTCTGTTCTAGGTCAGGATCGACATTCTATTCTGGGTCAGGATCGACATTCTATGTTGGGTTAAATTTGACCTAAGCTAGATCTGAAAAAGATTTTGGGTTTTGTCTATCTCACAGTTTCAGTCCAGAAATGTAAAAATCAACAGTTTTTGAGACTGTTTGATAGGTTTTTCAGCAGATTCTTTTTCAGAGGTATGTATTTTATTCCATTTTCCTTTGCAAACATTTCCAAATCTACATTCCTTATCATTACAATTAAATGTAAGTGGTTAATAGAGACATAGGGTATCTTTTATGTGCAAATATCCATTGTTCAAAACCCTATTTAAAGATCTCCATTTTTATCCTTTACACTTTCAACAATAATTCAAATTATGGAATTGTTATCAGAATTCAATTATGTAGTTTTCAAGTCAAACATAAAATATGGGTCAATGAGTTTGACTAAAAAATGACCTAGTTGAATCCTAATAGCAATATCATAATAAAGTAATATATGTAACACTTTATTTTGGTGTCTACAAATTTAAAATTACATGTAGTGTATTCATATACTATCTAGAAAAAGGACAAAATAATGAAAGTATAATTATATTATATATGAGAGGAAATCAAACAAACTAGCATAAAGTAAATAATAAACCATGCACATTAAAAAGAATTAATGTGAAAAAGAAATTGTGTATGAAAAAAAATAAAAAAATATCTACACTATTGTCCTTCTAAAATGAAAAAAAATCACTAGATAGGTTTATTACTTATCAATTGTTGGGCAGCCCATTAGCGACCCATAGGTTGAAACCTCTAATAGAGGTGGTGATCAAGTGGAGTTGGGGTGGAGGGGCTGGTTGTTGATTATTTTATTGAATGGGTGACTGCAAAGAAATGGGACCAAAAAGGTGTCATAAGAGGCCATTAATTTCTAAATTAGAAAACATTGACCTTGAACGAGAAATCAAAGATATTTACAATCAAAATTTGAAGATGCAATAAAAACAAGAGTAGTAGTGCTCAAAATCTACTTTTTATACTGCTTTTTTTGTTGTCTATCCACTTTTCATTTTTTGTTGACTAATGAACATATGGTCGTCTGGCCCTGTAATATGGTGTATACGATGGAGAGCCTATCCGACTAGTTTTTTAATTAAACTGCTATAGCTTAGATGATTGGTATGCCGAAACTAAAAAATATAAACATGAAATTTTAATTCCTGATAGTTTTTTACCATGAATAAAATATAATACCTTTATTAGTGAAGAAAAAAATTGATTCAATTAGAAATTAACTACCAACTAATTTTTAATGAATATAAGAAATTTTTTTCTATTTTTCAAAGTGGAAACATCTTAAAGCATAAAATTTAGTTTTCAAAGATTTAATTTCATCTAAAAGTTTACAATAGGAAAAGGGAAGCAGTGAAAAGAGGTAGATCACTTCTCTTTTTCAAAGTTGCAAATTTAGAAGGAAGATGTCCCAATAGGCTAGGAAGGTCCTAAGCACTAAATGGGTCAACAATCCTTCACTAAATAAGTAAAATTGAAATGGAAAATGATAATAAGATAGCAAAAGTAGATTAGGGAAGGTCTATATGCACCTAGAATCAAAATAGAATATATGCTACTTCAGATATGAGTATCAGACAAATAAAATCTTGAAAATACGTGCAATTACAGATTTGGAACCTAAAGGATGTGACCTAAATATGGAATGAATTTGAGCCTATTCTAGGAGGTAGATAACATTTAAAATGCTCTTGTACTATCTGAAATTGTAGTCACTTGTGTGCTCTATAATTTAGAGATTGTTTAGCACCCACCTTGGTGTATTTACATTATACATTTGCATTCTAGGACTTTGTAATTGCACTTAATGCATACCTAATTCAAATTTGAATACTCTTCTCTCTCCAACTTGTGCAAAATTGAAGTAGGACCTTGTTAGGGTTTGACAGATCCAGAACAATATAAGAATAATAGTTATAAGTAGAAAACAAAAGAAGAATATAAATTAACACAGATAACACACATATTTAATGTGGTTCACCCAAAACTTGGGCTACATCCACCTACATAGCCGTCCAACCTTTCTTATTATCCAGCAAAATAGTACACCAACATTACAATGCATTATGCATCTCAGCCGCTTATAACATCTGTTTTAGGAAAACCTCTAAAATCAACCATTTTAGGGTTTTACAATGTCAGTCTTCTTTTTCCTAAAAAAGCAAATCTTATTCCCGAAAAAGAACAAAAATTTTTTTTTCCCTTCGGGCCGGTCGGAGGTTTGGGGCTACCGCCCCTCACCTCCCAACAACTAGATGAGTAGGGCCACAATATCAACACCCACTACATGATCAGTCACCACAATATCAACAGACCTAATTTATAAGAATATTCCTATATTTTTCTTCAATCAAAAATTCATTCCATCTCCTAGGCTTCATTTCACCTCGTTTTGGCCTCAGAATTCAGTCCCATTATCAGAATCAATCATAGTTTTAAAAATCAAACTGTTGGATCAATAGTGACCTATCCCTTGACATTAACCAAAGCCTTTGAGGACAAGGTCAACCTAAATCAACCTTTCCCTAGAATAGGTCAACGTTGTCCTAGGGGCTTGATCTCAGATCTAGGGCTTGGGTCCATCCCAATGGATTTGAAATATTTCTAGATCTATGGTTAGCTGTGCAATTCTGACTCCTGAAATCACAATAAAAGCAACCTAATTGCTTTATTTGGTATAATGAAATCAAGTACAAGGTGAAAACCTCAATTTTATTACAACAAGTATTTGCAAGGTGGAAGCCCAAGTTTGATGACATCCATTAAAACAAGGGTTAGCTATTGAAGAATTCATTCAAGAATTCAAATCAAACATCTACAACTTCAAATAAAGCATTTAAGAGATCATTATCATTATTTACGAACTTTCAATTAAATATTGTTTTCATTTACATGATAGGGTTTCAATCTAACACATGTAGGGTTAGATCTAGGCTTTGACTTGAAATTTCAGCTCATTTGCATTCTAGACATACTATATATTAATGCCAATAGATTTCTACAATCCATGAAATTATGTTTGTAGTGCTTCCAGATTAGATTATGTGTGTAATTTTTTCATCAATATTTTGGATCACACTCCATGATCCATCATTAAGATGAAAGAGAGAACAAAAAAATGATGGGTCATAGAGTGTGGTCTGAAATGTTGATACAAAAAATACATACACAATCCAATCCAAAAGCACTACAAATATACTCTATATTCACAAGCACGTCACACTTTACATATTGTAATGACTATCCATGGAGGTTTGAATCTCCAAAATGGGGAGTTAACTAAGGAAAACCACCATATAGCCACCCATACACACACTTTTTAGATTTTTAGGTTGTAGAAGTGCACAATCAAGTACAGATTCAAAAATAGAACATTCTAATCATTCTAGATCCATTCTACATTTTAATCCAAAAAGTCTTTAGACAAGGTCAATTTGAGTTGACCTTGTCTAGGACTAGGTTGATTTAGTTCATCCTTGTCCATTTCTAGATTAGAAAGCTCCACTGTAGAATGTATTATATTTCAAGTTTCTAGGTCTTAGAAATTGCAGAATTTGGGACTACGACAGTCATGAAAATTAGGCTCAAAGTGCAATCTTCCACTTCAATTTCTAGGTGCAAACATTCTTATCCCTATTTCCTCTTTTTTACTTCCATATATCAAATTTTTCATTTCAAATTTACATATTATTTACAATTTATATTCGGATCAACTAAATCCAACCCTATAAAGCATAGATCTTGAGTTTTTTGGAAATATTTAGGTAAGAGACTGAGAGGGGGGTGAATTAGTACCTCAAATAATTAACACATTTTCCCTATCAATCTCAAACTTATACTCTTATGTTTATCGATACTGATATATGTTTTTCCTTCTACCAATAACTGATAATTTTCAAATTAAAAAACATGTAACACATAAAAACTCAAACACTTAACGTAATATTTTGGTATCTCATAAAATACTTGGTAAGAGGGAAAAATTGTGGTGGGGATAAAACCCACAACTTATCACTACAATAATAAGGTGCCCGGTTAAGAGTTTACAAAGATGTCATCTTCTGAATGACTTTACCCTGTTAGGAGTAATTAATACATTTTTAGGAGCATTGAAAGTCATGTCAAAGACTACTCTGTTAAGATATTTTATCCCACTTATACAGTGTTCACCCTGTTAAGGGATTTACAAGAAGTTCTTGAATAGAACTTCTAAGTCTGGTTAGAGACTACCTGATTAAGGGATTTCACAATCTTATTGCAAGACTATAAGGAATAAATAAAAAAGAATTTTTACCTATGAATTCTTTCTCCTAAAGCTTTCTAGATCTCATTCTTCTTTGTTCCTTTCCTAATTTACGTTTTTCTTGAATTCACTGATACTTGTTCATACTCCGTATTGTCGCTTCTTTCTTCTTCTCTCCACTATATTTGTTGCTTGTCTCTTTCTCTCTCTAATCTCTTTTTAAAGAATTTATTTTCCCTTATCTATCTAACTTATATCTGTATAATAATGGTTTCTTGATTCTTGTATAGGTTTTTTGGATAGTAGGATGTCATCCTTGACTCTATTATTTCCTTTTCCTCTCATCGATAAATCTTTCCAATAAAATTTGTTGATAGTCATAACCATTTTGTCGATAAACTATTATTTTCCGATAGTACTCTATACTTGATTTTAGTTGCCAAAAATTATAATCTTATCAAAATTGATCATTATCCTATAGAGGATTTTGTCAAGTAACAATCTCCCCCTTTGGCATTGATACAAAAACCTTTCTATCACGAGTCTTCTTACTATTTTCCATTTGATGTGTTTCTCCCCCTTTTTTATACTCTCTTCATTACTCCCATTCTTATTATTCCCATTTTTCTTTAATCTCCCCCTTTGACAATAAGGCTAAAGGCGACCAAAAAACAAAATGTGACTATTGTGGTATTAGTTGTTTTCTGTTCCTTTTGTCTGTACTTTTCCCAAAATTGTATTCCATTGTTCATGTAGGTGATTTATTGCAATGATACAAATCTTCACATTTATTATTTTATTGGTAATATCTTCTTTGTCATTCTTGTCTATTGTGCTCAGTAGGTTGGATGTAGCTTGTATCTGTTTCTGCATCATATCCATAAGTATAGTTGTCATACATGATGCCTCAATTAATGTATTATTACCTATTAGTAGCTTCTTTTTTATGTCAGTCACTTTAGTTAATGTCTCCTTCATATCTTCCAGTCTCTCTGATAAAAATTTTGTAACTTCTGTCATTTTATTTATGCTTCTGTCAGTAAATGATTTGTGTTGTAGTTTTCCTATTATTTCTGCTTTAAGATTTTGATTATTTTTTATTGTGTCCACAAGTGTTCTTAAGTGTTGTAACCGATTCATTTTCATCAATAGTGATTATCAGTAGCTAGCTTGAAAATGTTTCAACTTTTCTCTTCATGATCTTATTTTTTTGTTTCTCCCTTAACTATTTATTTGTAGCTATATTTTCTCTATACTTCTCCACATATAATAGTTTTTCCTTGTAATGTAACTTATTTGGATCTTTCTTCAAAATTGCAAAGTTGGGTCTTTCATCTAAGTCTTCAATTTCTTCTCTTAATGAATCTTTGTTTCTCTTCTCGTGTGTTGTTGTAATCATTGTCATACTTTGTAAAGTTCTTGCCACTTATTCTTCCTCATTTTCTATTATCTCACCGATAGTAGGTGCTATATTGGTAGCATGTGTTTCCTGTTCTGTTCTAGTGTATTCATCTGTATTATCTAGTGTAATTTGTTCCTCAAGATATTCATCTTCCTTATTACTTGTATTATCATCAAATTCATCCTCTATTTCAATAGGTTGATGCTTTTTTTCCTTCTTCAAATCTTATCAGGGTGTCTTCTCTTTCTGTAGTAAAAATCATGTTCCATATTTGTAGTGCATCTTCTTCTACTTCTTCTTGTAATCCTGCTAGTAACTTGGTTGTTCTGCTCTTCTTAAGATATCCATTTTCATATTTTGTCATCAATAACTCAATTTCTTCTACACTTGTTCCTATTTTTGTGATAATCAAAGTTTTTGCTCTACTTAAATTTTCTTGTTCTGCGGCTTCATTCCATTTTATATTGATTTTGTCCAGTAATTCTTCAGGAATGTTCTGTCTCAACTCATATGGAAATATTTTGAATTTTTGTAAGTGAAATACTCTTGCATCTTCTATAATTTTCTTATCTTCTTCTGTCCATGTCCTGTACTTGATTCTATGTATGTGTCTAATAGTTCCATGCTCTCTTATTCCTTCTAATAAGTCATTGGTTGTCCTTGGTATTCTTGATCTTGTTTTTTTAGTCTCAGGTTCATTTTCCTTTCTCTATGTTCTTGTGCTTGGTTCTGTTGTTCTGTATCCTATTCTCTTATGTTGTTTCTGTTTAGCTCGCTTAATCTTTATCTTGGCATATATTTTAGGTATTGTACTTTATTTTTTCTCACTATACCACTTACTTCTTCCTTTGATTTATTTTATTCTGATATTACTTTTTTGTAAACTTCTTCATATGTTCCAAACTTATTAGCTTCCATATCCTTAGGTAGATCCAACAATTTCTCAATACTTGTCATTGATTTTTTCTCCTTTTTTTTCATATCTAGTAGTTTGTAGCCATGAAGTTCATGGTTCCACTGATTTAATTATGCATGAGTGTGTGCTAACCAAAAAACATATATCTTTCTCATATTTCTTAACAATGTGAGGTGGTATCTGATATCTTCCATACATTCCTATTATAAATTATCTAAAACAACTCCACATTACTGTATTGTAACTTCTTCCCAGTTGTTCAATATATCTATTAATTGATTAATAATTGGTTCACCTATTGTCCAATTTACTTTACAAGTGCCCAAAAAATAATTTTGTACATAGAAAACTATACATATCAATAATGCTCCAAACTTCAATCCTTGTTTCTCGATTTTTCTCAGATTCATCATCAGAAGATTTCTCATCATTTATACTAAATCATATTTGTTTCCTTTAGTAACAATTTCATATGCAACTTGTAGTGGTCCTCCAGATATGTTGTCTATTTGATTTTCCTGATAGATCTTTTATCCAATAACCATTGATGCAAATTTCATTTCTTCAACCAAAATTTTGCTTACAGAAATTTTTTTTTGATCTTGCTTGTACCTTACTATACCTTCAATTTCTATTCCAGAATCCAGTTCCTTTATGCATTTCCTTCCATTATCCGATAATCCAATAGCTGCAAAGATGTTTTCCTTTGTGATCTCAATTTGTCTATCTCCTTCCAACCATATGTAGTCTCCATGTATTCTACTCAATATACATTTAAGCCATTCAACTTCAAAATTCTTTGACATGTGGATGATATGTGCTAGAATTTTTGTTTCAAGGTGTCCATACTCTTCATTCAGCATTTCATTGTCTTTATATAGTTCTGTTTAGGTTTTACTTATATCTTCATCTCTGATCTCACTTTGCTTGCATTGGATATAAGTTCTAACGTCTTTTTTCAATGTAACTCTACTTGGTAACCAAGATAGTGCTCCAGCTTCATTTGTTTTAGTTGCTTCCAGTGAGTTTAATTGATATTTAGGTTCCTTCTCCTGTTATCCGTCGATTAATACAATCTTCTCATCAATAATAAAATTTATACAATTTCTCAAGAATTTTGATCATCTAGGGTTTACTGCTCAATCAACTCGCTAATGAATCCTTTCTGTAAGATGAATTGGTAATGTTCGCTCAAGCTCATTTTTGCATAGAATTTTTAGAATGTGACTTTGATAAGATGAATGCCATTATATATAGAGGCAAGGTGTCCGATGTTCACTTTTATTAAAACATTTATTGCAAGCCTACAATATTCCTTTTGTACCGATAGTAACATAGATTTAATAGTAATAATCTCGTACTAATAACTTTCAACTTTCCTAATTACTTACTGCATCTATTTATTCTATTTGAATGTTCCAGCTCATAATTGATCTAAGGGACTATTTGATGATTCTAATGAAGTTTCAGGTCCCTAAGCAATTACTTACTTTCTTAGTTGATGGTTGAATTCCCTATTACATTTGACATAAGGGATTCCATTAATGTTTCATCATCTTCCTTATTTACCCATATCTTCTTCATTTGCTCTCTGACTTGTTCTTGATTTACAGTTCTTTTTCCTTTGATATCTCTGTCATTGTCCATAGCAAACCGATATTTGCAGTTGTAGGAAACATGACCAAACTTTGAGAAAATGTAATATGGTAGTGCAAATGGTCTCCAAGGTTTAGTTAACTCTTCATTATTTCCTCTTCTGCATTCTAATGTTGTATGTCCTGATTTTCCACATTTAAAACATGTAACTAATTTTTTCGCTTAATTTCTCTAATAGTGTACCATTTTCCTTGTTGTTAGTGTTCTGGTTATGCACTCTTCACCTTTATGTCCATAGTGATTACATTTATAATAATATCCATAGAAATTTTTCTTAGATGATCTAGTGATGCTTTCAGATCTACATTCATATGCTCTATGACCAAAGTTGTTGTAGTTATAGTAATAACCGTTAAAGGATGTGTTTTTTAGTAGAACTTACTTGCTTACTTCGACAAACATTTGCGGTGTGACCATATTTTCCACAATTGTAGAAAGTAGGGTTGTAGGGTTTCTTACCTTGTATATCACTTAATTATCTAGATTTTGATGATTCTCCAATTTCCATAGTATTTTTTCTGATATATCCTAATCATGTAGTGTCACCAGTTTTTCTTTGATTTTTAGCTGTTCATCAATCTTATGCATACTCTGTTCAAATTTTGTGAGTCTTGCATTGATTTCTTTTTTAACTTTTAGGTTTTTCTTCAAGTCTCCATTCTCTTGCTTCATTTTATGATTTTTTGCATGTAGTTGTAAATTTTTTTCATCGGTACTTTCTATTAGTTCTCTCTGTGCATGAATATCTCTTTGATGTCTTTTTAGTTGTATGTCTTTTCTAGTAATTGTTTCTTGAGAATCTCTCTTTTCTATTTCAAGAATTTATTTGGCACTTTTGACAGGTTCCATTCTTTCCAGTATTTATGTCATTCTCAAGACTTGACTTTCATATTTATTCTTCATCTAATTAACTTTTTTAATTAATTCATTGTTCTTTTTCAAAAGATCAGCAATAAAAGCATCAGCTTCCTCAGAATTGATACTTCCTTCTGATAGTCTATCAAGGTCATCAAGGCTCATGTTTAGTTTTTCTCTAAGTTCATTTTATTTTGCACAAGATGTCTTTAGCTTGTTCTTCAATTCATGGATCATTTCATTAGCATCTTTTAGGACTTCTTCTAACATTTTCTGATACCTATAACTTTCCATTATCCCAAATCTACTCCAAGTTGTTAAACTTTTCTTCTAGAGAACCAATCTAGCTCTGATACCAATTGTTGGAAAGATTTAGGTAAGGGACTAAGAGGGGGCAGGGGGTGAATCAACACCTCAAACAATTCACATTTTTTCCCTATCAATCTCAAACTCATACGCTTATGTTTACTGATACCGATATATGTTATGCCTTCTATCAATAATTGTTGTAATATTAACCGATAAATGATAATTTGCAAATTAACAAACATATAACACATAAATACTCAAACACTTAACATAATATTTTGGTATCACAGAAAATCCTTGGTAAGAGGGAAAAACTGTGGCAGGATGAAACCCACAACTTATCAGTACAATAATAAGGTGTCTGGTTAAGAGCTTACAAAGATGTTATCTTTTGAATGACTTTACCCTGTTAGGAGTAATTAATACCCTATCAGGAGTATTGAAAGTCCTATCAAAGACTACTCTATTAAGAGATTTTATCCCACTTATAGAGTATTCACCCTATTAAAGAATTTACAACAAGTTCTTGAATATAAATTATAAGTCTAGTTAGAGATTACCTTATTAAGGGATCTCACAATCTTGTTGCTAGACTATTAGGAATAAATTAACAAGAAATTTAACCTATAAATGCTTTCTCTTAAAGATTGTCAAATCTCATTCCACTCTGTTCCTTTCCTGATTTATGCTTTTCTTGACTTCACCGATAATTGTTCATACTCTACGATGTCTCTTCTTGCTTCTTCTCTCCTCTATATCTCTCACTCATCTCTCTGATATCTTTTTAAAGTATTTTTCTGCCCTAATCTGTCTAACCTATATATGACCTAATTAAGGTTTCTTGATTCTTGCATAGGTCATTTGGATGGTAGGATGCCATACTTTATTCTAGTATTTTATTTTCCTCTTGCCGATAAAATTTTTTGATAAAATTTTCCAATAGTCATAACCTTTTCGTTGATAAACTATTGTTTTCCAATATTACTCTATACTTGATGTTAGTTGCCAAAAATGACAATCTTATCAAAATCGTTCATTAGCCTATAGAGGATTTTTTCAAGTAACAAAGTTAGCATCCTTACTCACTTGGTTGTGTTGGAAATGAGTTGAGTAACTGAGAGGGGAGGGGTTAATCAGTTAGCACAAAAAAAAATCCAAGTCCCTTAGATGTCTAGATCAAATTTATCATTGTTGCTCGGTTAACACAGATATTCTACTATTGGAAACATTGGGGGGGGGGG
>MU225549.1:1456948-1471271 GCA_018584345.1 Thuja plicata
TAAATATAAATCAATTATATATCACTTGAAGCTTAACACAAGATCACATAACACATAATATGATTACGGGGAAACCTTGATTAGAGGAAAACCCCAGTGGGAATTAGTACCCACAAATATTGCACTAATATAATGAACACGTTAAAGTTCCTTTGCCCTGTTAGGAGAAATCTTTACAATGCAAGTAAAATGAACTAGTTAAGGGTTTGACCCTGTTAGGATTCTTTTACAATTAACCTTGTTAAGGGTGAGGACTCACTATCCAAAAGCTCACTTCTTCAATGGCGAAGGCTACAACCTCCTTGATAGTAGATATACACTATATAAAAAAGTGAACTGCTGTATATGACACAGATGTCTGATCAGTTTTGGTTATGTGATTATGCTCTTATCTTCTTTAATGGCTCTATCTCATGCTGACATCTTTACACTTCTATTCTCTGCATATTCTTCAACACTACAAATATATCTTTTCATTACATATATATATGTTAATGCCTGAATAGACGCGACCCAAAATAAGACCATAGTCGGCCCAAAAAAATAATACACAATGCTTCCAAATAAATTGGCTTAAGCATGTTTAATACAATAATAAAGACATGATTACAAACATACTATCATAGGTGCTTAGCCTTTACACAACAAAATATTATACGCTGATCCAAAACATAAGTCAGCTTCATGCTCTGTGTTCTGAACTAAAATAGTACTGTTCTTGATGTAACTTATCCATACTGTCATTCCATACCATGCGTGTATGGACTTAGTATGTACACATAACATAGAACATATATGTGAGCACACATTCCCTGATTCAATCACTCACACATGCACTGGTGTGCTGATCACTGCAAAACTCTGTCTGCCTTGTTTTCTATACTTAGTCATTTTTGTCTTCCAAGATTACTTGACATAAACTTTATATGACTTTGTTGCCATAATGAAAACACAAAATAAGTCATGTATTCTCTGGGAGTCAACTTTCCAACAATCTCCCCCTTTGTCATTAATGGCAACAAAGGAATGTGACCAAGTTACTCAAAATTGTCTTAACACAAAAAGAGTTGTATATCATTATATCTTTTTAACATATACATACACTACTCCCCATATATACACTTATTATTTATATACATTACTCCCCCCTTGACATTAATGACAAAGGTGTCCAAAAAATTGTAAGTCTCTGGATACTTACTCCATGTATACATCTGGATATACAATCTGAAGAGACTTGATCTCTTTCTGCCAAAATGCCTTCATTGCATCAACTGCCAGGAGATGGGCGCATAGAGCATATGAGAGTTTCTCCATTTTTATTAGATCCATGCAGGGACCTTGATCATACATGACAATAGTGGCATCAATCTATTTGATGTTCTCATCTAGAACTACTAAGGAGGGCGCTAGTGAATTTCTCAGTTGATTCTGTCTGATTCTTATCTTATTGGTCTCAAAATTTGCCTTTTCAATCTTGTCCAACTGACCGTGATAGATATTTTTGCAGATGTTCATGTCTTGCGTGGATGTTTCAACTAATTTTATAACACAGTCAACCAAGATATCTTCCTCTTCTACCTTTTTGATACGTTCAGAGGTGAATTTCACTCTATCCATGCAGTTTGCTATTATATTTCTGCCTTTAGCTGCCAACTCTTTCAACATAGACTGACCAATCTTTTATGAGTTTAAATCTAAGGTAAAATTATTTATTTGTTCATTCAATCTTTCCTTTTTGTACTCATATTCTATAATTCTAGTAGCTGAGTCTACTAGGCTTGTAAAGTGCACTTTGAATCTTGTTAGGATGCTGTCTACATCATCAACTGACTGAATTTTAGCCACTTTCTTGTCTGCGGGCACTAGGTCATTCAGAATGTTCACTAATTCCAAGGAGAGAGGGTTCCTCATAACTTGTTTCTCTTTGGATTTTTCCATGGCTAAGACACTGATCTTGATTAGGTCTTCTTCTCCCCATGCATCCAAACTTCCTGAGTCAGGAGTTAAGCTTGACAACAATGAAGTAGATGGTTGAATGGATGGTGTGAATATAGTATTCTGACTAATATCCATGCATTCAATTTTTACTGGGATCTCCATGAATCGTGTCTCATTATTTTGATTATCTTCCTCTTTATTCAAGTCTGTTGAATCTTTAGAGGGAACTTTATCTTGTTGCAAAGATGTGTCATTAGTGCACACCTCCTTTGTCTCCTCAGTGCTAAATGCTTTTTCAACTTTGTCCATATCATTGTCTGAGGCAGTCATGGATATTTTGATATCATCAATCACTGTAGTATCTCCTAAATCTTTTGTTGTATCAGAGGCTATTGAAACTAAGGGCGTTGAAACCCGTGGACCTGTCTTAGGTGCATTTTGAATCACTGGTTCTGTAACCTATTTTAGAGGAGCTGGAGTTACCTTTGTTGTAGGCACCATTGATGGATACATATGTCTATCTAGAAATACCTTCTCAAATGCTTTCTGAGTCTCTTCACCAACTATATCATACTCCTTATTCATGATATGGAGAACTCTTGTTTTGGTTCTTAGGTGCGGCTTTACTAAATCCAATAGAATGGATTTCTCATCATGCGAGCATATCGGGAGAAGACTATCCAATGTTTCTTTTCTTATCCTCATATCCTCTTCAACTTCTTGCCTCTTTAATACATCAAGTATGGTCCATACCTTGTCTGGTATGACTATTTTGAGTTACAGTACTATCCTTTTGAACTTAATCATGTGGGAGATGATCATAGAATGAATTTTAGATTTTTCTATCTCTTGATACTTATCATAGACATTCTTGATAGATTCTAGTTTGCCTTAATTAAAAATTCTACTCTTTAGGACTGTTAGACTGGGTCTAAATCCTACCTCTGGAGGGGCTTGTGTGTTCTTTATCTTTCTCCTTGTGGTCCTTGAGGATGGATGACTTGTAGGAACTTGATTCTTTCTTTTAGTCAACTTGCTGGGTATAGAAGGTGGAGAAGTTTCTAGATCAATGGTGGTTGATGGTGCATATGTGTCTTCATTTGATTTATTCTTCTTCTTCTTGGGCATATCATCAGACTTTTCCATTTTCACTTCTATGGGATTTTTCTCAAGTTCTTTGGCAATCTTAGCTTCCCTAGCTCTGTCTAGGTCTTCTTGTGTAACACCATGAACTTTTAAGATATTTGAGGTAATCCTTGATGCCTTCCTTTTGTTGTCAGCATTGTATAAGACAAAATCAACTTGATTTGTCTTTTCTCTGTAAGTACCCCATCTAGGTTCATTTGGATCTTTGGGCGCAGATAGGAGAACTTGTGCATAACCTTCCAAAACATGTTCTTCAACTTCATAACCAAGAGGGTGAATCCATTTTGTTCTAGGCTCAAATGCCTCCATGCAAGTATAGTCAGTTTCCACCATGAAACATATGGTGTCATTGTACTTCTCAACTATCTTCTCAAGTATCCTGAACCTCTTCTGCATTTTAATCCTGAAAATTTTGATATCCATGTCCAGAGAATCCTTCACGCTACTCTCTGATGTAGCCTTGAGTGATATCTAAGACATAGTAGGTTTACTCCTATCTAGGTAAATATTGGAAACTTTACCTACTATGTGGAAGTAGAGATATATGATCAATGAGCCAAACCTGAATATCTTTCTCTTGTCATGCTTAATAGCTCAAATGTTGTTAATCAATTGAGTGCACAATATCGCACATAGGTTATATTGAGTATTATATTTCACCATATTTACTACTGCTAGGATAGTAGCTACAGATACACTATTTAGTCTAATTGCGTGCTGAAATTTGTAACCTAGAATCATGGTGACTAGTTTTATGTCATCTTCCTTAATGGGATCAACTGTCATACCATGCCTATCACTCCTAGATAAGCATGCTTGCTACCATACGCAGTTTTCACAAAGAGTTCTTAACTTTGTTCAGAATGCATTATAGATAATGCGTGCATGCATACTACTACAAATTATGATCATAAACATAAATCTAAAGGCGCATACTCAGAGGTGAGTATACCAGCCATGTAGGGGTTTAGAGCTAGAATAGCTCCCCCTAAGACCAAGAAGGTCATCTATCTAGAAGTAGAGGGTTCATCTACTATGGATGCATCTACTACCTTGTTCTCTTCATTATCTTTCTTTACTTCAACCCATATTTTATCTGAGTTAGCTTTATCTTCCACAAGCTTAACTTCTCCTGATTCTTCAAACATAGATTTTTTAGTATTCTCTTGTCCTTGTGTTCTTGACCTGCAAAACCTTGAGATGTGTCCAAATTTTCCACATGAGTGACAGATGATAGGAGGTTTGATGTTGTTATTCATCATGCTGCATTGCTTGGATGTGTGTCTATTGTAATTACATATTTGACATGTAATGTTCTGCAAGTTTTTTTGAGGTTGATTTCTCTGATTGTATTGAATTTGATTCCTTTGGTTCAGTTGTGACTGATTTCTTTGATTTGACCTGTAATGAATATCCCTATGACCAAAATTAATACATGAGTAATAGTAACCATTGAAGGGTCTTAAATCCTTACAATCTCTTGCCAAGTGTCCATGCTTGTTACAAGCATAGAAAGTGCGGTTAACTGTCTTGTGCTTATCTTTTGGTGGTTCTACTTTAGTCTCTTCAAGAGTTTTAGTTTTCTTTTCTATTGTAGATTCTGTTAGATATTTCTTTCTTTCTTGTGATGAATTGATCTCAATTTGAGCTATACTATATCCCATACTAGTGGTATCACCTTTTAGTTTATGTGCATAGAGCTATGATTGAATTAAATCAGAACTTGTATGTAGTTTATCAATCTTATCTTTTACTCCTGATAGTTTAGATTCAATCTTGTTCTTGATGTTTTCCAATTCAAAGGTTTTCATATTGGCTTGCATGATTTCTTCATCTAACTCTTTATTTTCTTTGTTCTTCTCTTCAATAGTTGTTAGACTATCAGTTAACTGATCATTCAATTCTTCTATCTTATCCTTCAAAGACATGTTCTCTTCATTCAGCTTCTTGACCATTTTTCCCAAGTCATTGGTAGAGAAATCTTTCAGATCTTTCCTTAATTTCTTGATAAGCATTTGAGAGCCATCAAATTTTAGTTTAAGTTCCTCATTTTCTTTCTCAGACCTATCTAGATCTTCAAGGGCTTCTTCAAGATTCTTTTTCAGATGTTTAGCTTCTGCTGAATCCATGATCTTCTCAAGTGGTTAAACTTTTCTCTCAGAGGACTGGAGCTCTGATACCAATTGTTGGAAACACTAAGAGGGGGGGGGTGAATCAGTGTTTGACTAATTATTCTATTTCAGAAACTTTAAACATAAATCAATTATATATCACTTGAAGCTTAACACAAGATCACATAACACGTAATACGATTATAGGGAAACCTTGATTAGAGGAAAACCCCGATGGGAATTAGTACCCACAAATATTTCACTAATATAATGAACCTGTTAAAGTTCCTTTTCCCTGTTAGGAGTAGTCTTTACAATGCAAGTACAATGACCTAGTTAAGGGTCTAACCTTGTTAGGAGTCTTTTACAATTATCCCTTTTAAGAGTGAGGACTCACTGTCCAAAAGCTCACTGCTTCAATGGTGAAGGCTACAACCTCCTTGATAGTAGATATACACTATATCCAAAAGTGAACTAATGTATATGACACAGATGTCTGATCAGTTCTGGTTATGCACTTATACTCTTATCTTCTTTAAGGGCTCTATCTCATGCTAATAGACGCGACCCAAAACAAGACCATAGTCGGCCCAAAAACATAATACACAATGCTTCCAAACAAATTGGATTAAGAATGTTTACTACAATAATAAAGACATGATTACAAACATACTATCATAGGCGCTTAGCCTTTACACAACAAAATATTATACGTTGATCTAAAACATAAGTTGGCCTCATGCTCTGTCTTCTGAACTATAGTAGTACTGTTCTTGCTGTAACTTATCTATACTATCATTTTGTACCATGCTTGTCTAGGCTTAGTATGTACACACAACATAGAACATATATGTGAACACACATACCCTGATTCGATCACTCGCATGTGCAATGGTGTGCTGATCACTGCATAACTCTGTCTGCCCTATTTTCTATACTTAGTCATTTTTGTCTTCCAAGTTTACTTGACAGAAACTTTATATGACTTTGTTGCCATAATGACAACACAAAATAAGTCATGTATTCTCTGGGAGTCAACTTGCCAAGATCTACTATCACTCGGTTAACATAGAAATATTAAGATATTAACTCTAATTATCCTTTAGTGATTAATTGCATAAACATAAAGTATAAAGAAGATAACATGTAACACCAAGATTTAATGTGGAAACCTAATTTGGGAAAACCACCAATTGAAACTAGTTACTATTTTTCACTCTTTTGAAGTGAGCTCTATTAGGAGAGAACCTTATTAAAGGTTACAATACACACTGTTAGGTGTGACCCTATTAGAGGATTTAATTACCCTATAAGGAGTGGCCTTGTGAAAGGTCTTCAAATACTTCAATGTAGAAATGTCACCTTGTGAGAGGATTTACAAAAGACTGTTAAGTCTACTTTGTTAAGAGATTTTAGATCACTTCTACAATTGTTAGAGAGTAACAATGGATTGACCTGTTTGACAGAGCAATTATCATTTCTAATTTAGATCTTTGCTCTAGATTTATACACTTGATCCTCACTGATTGAATATTCTATTGCAACTCTGTATGTTTTGTCCTTAATCAGAATTCCATCTAATTTTGCCTCCACACTTCATATCAAAAACTCACACTCATCTTACTTCTTACACACACTCAATCCACAGTTGACCTTGTATATATATGATAGGCCTTGTCAATTCGGCTTGAATAACCTTCCAAGTAAATAATAACTTAAGTCTATCGGCTGCATATAACCAATTAACCATAAAATGTAAATTGTTGTTAGTCGGCTGACACTAAAAGCATAACTTGGTTAATACTATAATCCTTCAATGCCCGACCATTACTGTAATGCCCGAGTGAACTCGGTTAGAACTAAAAATCACTTTGGTCTTATTTAATGCCCGAGAGAGCTTGGCATACATTGACTATGCTCGGTTTACGTATAGACATTTGTGTAAACATCAATGACAATACAAAATTGAATAATTGTCATCAATAATCTCCCTTTTTGGCATTAATGGAAACAAAACATGTCCTAATACAAAGAATTATAGAGCAATGGTAACAAGGATACATTTTTATTAATGTCCTTAGCTTCATTCTGATCCTCATCCAGAAAACTCCCTTTGTCTTCACAATGACTGAAATACAGATTTCTCCCTCTTACATCATTCTTTGTTTCTGATAAAATTTTCTCCCTTTGTCATCAATAATCTCTTCCTTAATAACTTCTTTTGCTATGACATCAAAAATCTCCCCCTCTTTGACAACCAATGCCAAAGACACCATCCAATACACATCTAATGAAGTTGTAATGTACCTATTTGTATTGATTCATATGCAATAAGCTCTAAAAATCTACATCAACATGTTAAATCTCTTCTATAGCTCAGTTGATGCATCACTAATCTGTCCATTAGTGAGCTTCAGTTAGGGGAATCACCCCTAGCTTTCGTCTAAGATACAAGAATGCATCCTTAGGTAACAGTTTTGTGAATATGTCTACAATTTGTTCTTTAGTATTCACATATTCCAACCTTACTTCCTTATCCTGAACCAATTCTCTCAAGAAATGATCTTTATTGCAATATGCTTAGTCTTAGTATGCATCATAGGGTTCTTTGAAATGTTAATTGCACTAGTGCTGTCACAGTAGATAATAACTGGTTCTTTGATTTCCTCCTTCATACCTGACAAAAATAGTTTGAACCATATGATATTTGAACAATTTACTACTGCAACAACATACTTTGTCTCTGTTGTAGACTGATAAATGCAATTTTGTTTCTTGCTAGTCCAAGATACTAACCTCTTACCAAGAAATAATGCTCCACCACTTGTTCTCTTTCTGTCATCAACACTTCCTGCCCAATCAACATCAGTAAAAGTCTTCAAATCAAAGTTTCCTCCTTTCTTATACCATAATCCATACTCTTCAGTACCCTTAAGATATCTTATAATCCTTTGATAGTCATCAAGTGATTCTCTTAAGGATTAGCTGAAAACCTTGCAACAATACCAACTGCTAATGCAATATCAGGTCTAGTGTGAATAACATATTGAATTTTACTAATCATGGATCTGTAGGTAGTTTGATTTACTTCCTTTGAATCATCATCCCTAGACAACTTATCTCTAGTAGGAATAGGTGTGCTAACTAGTCTGCAGTCTCCCATTCCAAATTTATTTAGTATCTCTTTGATGTATTTAGACTGGGTAACGTAGATACCATCCTTCATCTAATAAACTTGTAAACCAACAAAGAATTTGATTTCACCAAACATATACATCTTAAATTCCTCACTCATAGCTTTGAAGAATGCGTTGCATAATTCATCATATCTAGTGAATAGTATATCATCAACAAACATCTCTGCTAATAGTATCTTGTTCTGAGGTCCTTATTTGATGTACAAGCTACTATTGTCATTAGTTCTCTGAAATCCAAAACTAACTAGGTAACCATGCAATCTTTCATACCAGGCTCTAGGAGCTTGCTTCAGTCCATACAAGGCTTTGTGCAATTTGAAAACCATATTTGTTTTGTTAGGATCAACAAAACCTTCATGTTTTTCAATATAGACTTCTTCTTCAAGATTTCCATTTAGGAAAGCAAATTTTACATCTATTTGATATACCTTGTATCTTTTATGTGCAACATATGACAAAAGAGTTCTGACTCCTCCAAGTCTTGCAATAGGAGAAAAAGTTTCTCCATAATCAATACCCTCTTCTTGAGAATATCCTTTACACACTAATATTGCTTTGTTTCTGGAAACTTTACCCTTTTCATTCATCTTGTTTCTGAAAACCCACTTAGTACCAATCACATTCTTGTCTTTTGGTGTAGGTACAAGAGTCTAGGTTTTGTTCTTTTCTATCTACTCAATCTCTTCATTCATGGCTTCTATCCAACTTCCATCATTCAATGCATCTTTAATAGATCTAGGTTCAATTCCACTAAGCAAACATGTACCTTTAATTGTGTTCCTTGTCAATACACCTTCTGTATGATCTCCAATTATTTTCTCATGTGCATGATGCCTTCTATAATATTTTGCAACTACAAGTTCCTTCCTCTTTGATTCTAGGCTTGATCCACTTGGTTCACCATGTTCAAACATTCTGTTCTACTCTTCCAACTGGTACTCAGGTTCCACTTTCTAAGACTCAGGTGCCTCAGTCTAAGACTCAAGTACCTCTATCTCTGACTCAGTTCCCTCTGTCTGTGACTCAGTTTCTTTAGTTTGAGACTCAATTTCTTCAGTTAGAAATGTTGGTTGCATAGGTTGCAACAATATTTGTGCTGATGAATTCAGTGGTTGACATGGTTTCTATCTAATTACCATTGCATATGTCTTAGGTATAGTATCGGGTTCATAATACACAAAGTTCATGTAGTCCTTAGGCTCAACTCTGTTCTTCACTTCTCTCTACAAACTCATCAACCTTTACATGTACACTTTCTATGACTTTATGAGTAGCAAGGTTCAAACATTTATATGCTTTTCTTTTGCAAGAATAACCTAGGAATATACCTTCATCACCTTTTACATCAAATTTTCCATTTCTTGCTTCCTTCAAGATGTAACATTTACTTCTAAATACTTTGAAATAATGAACATTGGGTTTATAGCCATACCATAATTCAAAAGGTGTCTTCTAAGTACCTTTCTTCAATTGAACTCTGTTCAAGGTGTGAATTGCAGTGCTAATGGCCTCCTTCCAGTATTTGGTTGCAACATTCTTTTCAATCATCAAGGTTCTTGCACAATCCATAATAGATCTATTTCTTCTTTCTACTATCCCATTATATTGTGGTGTATCTGGGGCAAATACTTGTCTCTTGATTTATCTTTCATTGAAAAATTCATTAAGCTCATTAGAAATGAATTCACCTCCTCTGTTAGATCTTAGGCATTTAAGTTTCTTTCCTGTTTCCTTCTCGACTCTAGCAAGGTACCACTTAAACTTTTGAAAAAGCTTCTGATTTTTCTTTGTGAAACATAACAGTCATCATTCTGGAATGGTCATCAACAAATAGAATGAAATACCTATCTCCTATGTAACTTGTTTTTCTAATTGGTCCACACAAATCAGTATGCACTAACTCCAAGACTTCTTTAGTATTGTAATTCTTTCTTTTGAAACTAGTTTTGCCCATCTTCCCAATTTGACATTATTTGCATATTGCTAATTCAGGTTTCTTCATAATAGGAATACCTCTTACTCTTTTGTTCTTGCTTATGTTGACTATGTTATCAAAATTCACATGAGATAAAATTTTATTCCATAACTAACTTTCTTCTACTTGTGTAATAAAACATGAACTTTCAGTGAGATCAAGGAAGAATAGATTACCTTTTGTTTTCCTACCAATTCCAACTAGGTTTCCCTTACCATCCAGGAGATTGGCCTTACCATTTATGAATTCTACCTTGAAACCAATGTTATTCAGTTGTGCCACACTTAGTAGATTATGCCTTAGTCCTTCAACACAATAAGAATTATCATATTTGATTCCTTATGTTAGAGCTATACAGCCTTTACCTTTCACATAGCAAGGTTCATCATTCCCAAAACTGACACTCCCACCATGATAGTGCTCAAGATGTTCAAATTTGGTTTTATCACCAGTCATGTGGTGAGAACAACCACTATCAATTATCCAAGTTTCATTCTTTTTAATATGAGAGTAAAGTGTTGTCTTTTTATTATCTTCATTTTTTGACTCATCCTTAATAGCAATGTAAACCATTTCATCTTCATCTTCATCACTATCAGAATATTTTGCAATATAACAAGATTTCTTAACTTTGTCCTTGTAGCTTTTATACTTGTTGAAATATCTCTTTCCTTTGTACTTGTTGAACTTTTTCTCATCTTTGTCTTCTTTGTTTGGACACTTAGAAACAATGTGGCCAACCTCATTACATGAAAAGAAAATCAATGTTATTTTGTACTTTACTTTGACAGCTCTCTTTGCAAGTAATGCTTCAATGATTTCTAGATCTTCATCATCAGAATAATCATCACTATCACTGTCAATATATTTTCCTTTCAATTTTATATCCATCTTACCAAGGTTTAATTTAGCTTTGAATGCATACTCAAAATTGCAAGGATTAGGAGAATAATTATCAAAATTGTCCAACACAAAAGTTGTAAGCCTTCCAACCAATGCATCTAGAGTTATATCATCACTGCACCTCATCTCTTGAATAGATAAAACTCTAATAGCATAGATAGGAAGAAAAGTTCTCAATACCTTAATAACCACTATTTTTTCTTCAATTGTTCCACCGGAAACTCTGATGGAACAGACACTTTTCTTGATTCTTTCATTGTATTTTGTAATGTCTTCTCCTTCTTTCATTTTCATTTGATCAAACTGACCTTTGAGACTTTCTTCTTTGGCTCTCTTTACATTGTCATCTCCTTCATGTATATCATGTATTTTCTTCCACATATCATAAGCAGTAGGGAATTCCTTTACTACATCAAATTCAGAATAGCTGAGTGAAGAAGCTATATCAATCATCATTATGTTATGATTCTTTATGTCCATCATATGATCCATAGACATAGGTATCCACGGTTCCACATACTTGTGATCTAGGAATTGTAAACCAGAGTCTCCAATAGTAGATAGATGTAGCCTCATCAAATCTTTCCATGTAATGAAGTCTTTGTTAAGCTTGGGGATCTCCCTTCTGTAAGACATCTCTGATCTTTAGCTTAGGCCTTGAAACCTTTCCAGAAAGCACCAAAATCTCTAATACCATTTGTTGGAAATGATTTGAGTAACTGAGATGGGAGGGGTTAATCAATTACCACAAAAACAAATCCAAGTCCCTTATATGTCTAGATCAAACTTATCACTGTTGCTCGGTTAACACAGATATTCTATTGTCACTCGGTTAACATAGAAATCTTAAGATATTAACTGTGATTATCCTTTAGTGATTAATTACACAAACATAAAGCACAAGGAAGATAACATGTACATAGATAAAACCAAGATTTAATGTGGAAACCCAATTTGGGAAACCACCAATTGCAACTAGTTACTATTTTTCACTCTTCTAAAGTGAGCCCTGTTAGGGGCCAACCCTATTAAAGGTTACAATACACACTGTTAGGTGTGATCCTATTAGAGGATTCAATCACCCTATAAGGAGTGGCCTTTTGAGAGGTCTTCAAACACTTCAATGTAGAAATTTCACCTTGTGAGAGGATTTACAAAAGACTCTTAAGTCTACTCTGTTAAGAGATTTTAAATCACTGCTACAATTGTTAGAGAGTAACAATGGATTGACCTGTTTGACGAAGCAAATATCTTTTCTAATTTAGATCTTTTCTCTAGCTTTATACACTTGAAACTCATTGATCGAATATTCTATTTCATCTCTGTATCCTTTTCCCTTAATCAGAATCCCATCTGATTTTGCCTCCACACTTCATATCTCAAACTCACACACATATTACTTCTTACACACATTTAATCCACACTTGACCTTGTATATATATGATAGGCCTTGTCAAGTCGGCTTGAATAACCTTCCAAATAAATAATAAAACTTAAGTCTTCCAGATACATATAACCAATTAACCATAAAATGTAAATTGTTGTTAGTCAGTTGACACTAAAAGCATAACTCGATTAATACTATAATCCTTCAATGCCTGATCGTTACTATAATGCTTGAGTGAACTCGGTTAGAACTAAAAAATCACTTTGGTCTTCTTCAATGCTCGAAAGAGATTGGCATACACTGACTATCCTTGGTTTAGGTATATAGATTTGTGTAACATCACTACATTTGTGTAAACATCAATGACAATACACAATTTAATAATTGTCATCAATAGGTTGTGCTTACCAGATCTATCTTGTAGGCAAGGGTTTTTTATTCCAATGTATAATATCCCCAATTGATTTGGTGAGTGATCTATATCTAATATTTCTCACCATTTCCTATTATACATTTTGGTGAACCTGAACCTTTCATGCATTATACCTTTTGTGTTGGTTATTTAGATCTTGTATGTATTTCAATAATCACAAAGAGAACTAAGATATTTTCATTTAGTGATTAAATTTCCTTTTCACGCATTTCATTAGCTTAGACTTATCTTTTTTATTAATTACTATTTGTTGCATTACAAAATAAAAAGAATAACAAAAACATTGTTATCTTTCATTTTATTGCATTTCATTTAAATTTTAAAAATACAAAAATAATTGTCTTTCATTTGTCTTTAGCTTGTTTCAAATATGTATAATTTCTTTATTAATGAGTATTTTGATGATTTATTTAGTAATCATGATATTAGGAAACCTCATGAGGTTCCTAGTAGTGAAGGATTTGTTATGACAGGTGAAGTCCTTGATGACTCCATCTCTACTAAATCTTCCTCTACATCTCTTCAACCAACCTTTTACCAAAAATTGCTTAAACTGCTTCCTTTGAGTGATTATGTTTTCAACATTGAAACACCTAGAGTGGTTTTCCATGCTCAACCTACATTAACCAAGAAGCCTATCATAATTGTAAAATGAATCACTCCATCAAATCTCTCTCAAAACCCTGAAGGCATTATATTTTTCCATTAGTATGCTTAGAGAAAAACATGATTTGCACCATTGGTTTACTCTACACCGACAGAAAGGGCACAACACTATCTGACGTCAAGGTTACCCAACAAGCACTGTTAAGTGTTATCCGATGACAAAAAGGTAAAAGATACCTGACAAGTAACAAAAGTGCTACCTAACAGAAAAGCAAGGAGAGGAACCTGACAGATATAGGGAACCCAACAAACAATTCAGCCAAGGAATGCCAACAGACTGCAAGTTCAAACCGACGACCAAGAATCGACAGTCAGTTACATCCTGCAAAAAGTGGATCTGACTTTCCACGTCAGATAAATCACTGAAGTTGTATTTATAGCTTCTTGATTTTCTTTTATATCCATTATGTGCAAAGGAAGCAATTTAATTGTTATTTTTTTAATTAGTTTTACTATTTTAAAACATGCAAACTAAAGATCAAGGTCAAGTTGTAAACCTTGGATCTAAGAGTTAACATTGTAATACATGAATTCCAAGATAGGTCAAATAATTGTATAAATAGA
>MU225549.1:1471460-1497702 GCA_018584345.1 Thuja plicata
TCAATCACTTAAGGTGATATTATCATTTTAAAAGCTTTAATGGATCTATAAATCAAAAATAGTAGATTGCATACAGTCAGGTCAACATTTGTACTCATTCTAACAAGTGTAGTACACTAATGAAATCTTTTCAAGAAAGGTGGGCTTAACCGTCCTATTATAAATCTCATAACTGAGTGCACACTTAAATCAGTGTTGCCAAAGCTCTTAACAAAGTATATCTTATTAATTCTCCACCTTAAGACTCTTAATAGGGTAGATCATCAGAAGTGATCAAATTATAAGCCTTAACCGGCTCCCTTCCATTCTATAGATAGTGAAGTTTTGTGGGTACCATCCCCACCGCAATTTTTACTTCCTAATAGGAGTTTTCTGTGATACCATATTTTGTGTTATGTGTTTATCAATTTCATGAATGTTTCTATCAATGATAGAAAACTATTAAATATTATGAACAAACAATATATACATAAGAAAGAATAACACTAATGGTTGGTAAATCAGAATTGAAAGATTACTAATGATGAATTGTGTAAGGTGTTAAAAGTTTTAGAGGTACTGATTCACCCCTCTCCTCTCAGTACTACTTCCCATTAATTCCAACAACCCCTAGCAAGCCAGTCATTATTGTTAAGGGTGATCCTAAAAAATCTTCCTCCCAAAATTTCACTACACCTATGATTACGATTAAACAATACAATCAACAAAATTATTTTCAAACTCCAAACAAGCCTATTATAGCTGTGAAAGGAAAGTCTAGAATTCATTTGGAGTTTATTAGGGAATATCATGTGGCAGATCACACCTATTATACAATAAATAATCCTCAACCTACTAATTCAGATGTTCCCACTTCTTTACCACCTTCTCAACCTGTGCTTCCTTAAGCACTGCGCTCAATTCCCAATCTTCAAAAGGAGTATGATTTGTTAGAACAGTTATGTATTACTCCTTCTAAGATTTCTCTTTGGGAAATCCTTCAAACTTCTCCTACATATCACGAAGCTTGAAAAAATCTTTAACCACTCTTCCAACTCCTCAACCTAGTCAAGAGAATGTATAAAGGCTACACTTGTCCTGAATCCAATTATTTTCACTCAAGATGATTTACCCTCAAAAGAAGTTCAATATAAACATGATTCCCTTGTGGTGGTTGTCCTTATCAATGTTAATCTTATTTGTAGAACCTTAATTGATAATGGGTTTTGATTAAATGTTTGCATTAAGGACATATTGAAAGAGATCAAATCTTATATTTCAACTATTAAACCTGATTTTATTCCTATTTGTGGCTTTGACAATGTTGCTAAGAAAACATTGGGTATTATTAACTTTCCTATTAAGGTAGGTCTTGTTATTTTAGACACTCCAATTCATGTGAAGTCTAGACCTCTTAATTACAATCTTATTTTGGGTAGACCTTGGTTACGTAAATTAATGTTTTTCCTTCCACTCTTCATCAAAAAGTCAAGTTTACCTACAACAATTTGATATACACTTGATGCCATTAAGTTTTGAAATTAGTATACTTAAAGGGAAAAACATGATAAAGGTCATCGATATAAGCATAACCGGCAGACAACAAGCATAATGAAAATGTCTATCGTAAAAATGTTAAGTATAGAATTGCCCGACGAACATTGACAAGAGTCAAACTGACGACAAGAATTATCGATGATACAGTTTTGAGAACATTGCCGACAGAGCAGAAAAGGTATACCCGACAAATAGTTCAATTAAGGGACACTGATGGAGTACAAAACTGACAGAACTAATAGAGTGACCTGACCATCAGAACTGATAGTCAGTTACAGAACCCGCAAAAAGTGGATCTAACTTTACATGTCAGATAAAACATTGTAATTCTATTTATAGAGTTTTATTTTGTTTTAAAGCTTTACTTGAGAGTCAAGCAAGCAAATTGTGAGTGTTTTAAAGCATCCTAATGGATTTAAAACATATCTAACTAAATATCAAGGTCAAGTTATAAACCTTGGATCTAGAGTTAATTTGTAAAGCGTGAATCAAGAATAGAGATAGAAACTAGTATAAATAGATGTTCAATTATTTGTAATAAAAGAGACTTGTAATCAGTTGATAAATGATAGTAGCCATCAAGAGCATCTAAGAAGTAGAAGATGATTCATGCAAAGTATAGAAATAGATCAAATCAGTTATCAAGAACACAGAAAGGCTACTGACGAGTAGAGACAAGGTATCACTCAATCACTCAAGGTGATTACATTTACATTGTAATATTTACAGGATTTGTTATCATAAATTAGCGATTGCATTCACTATCAGATCAACATTTATATTGTAGTTGCATTCTAACAAGTGCATCACAACTAAAATCCTTTTGTAGAAGGTGGACTTAATAGTTCTTTGATAAATCTCTTAATAGAGTGCACACCTAACAGTGTTGCTAAAGCTTCAAATGAAGTAGATCCTAATAGGTCTTCACTCTAATACTCTTAACAGGGTAGATCATCAGAAGTGATCAACTGTAAGCCTTTATCGGCTCCCTTCTTATCTGTAGATAGTGAAGTTTTGTGGGTAGACATCCCCATCACAATTTTTACTTCCTAACAGGAGTTTTCTGCGATATCATATCATGTGTTATGAGTTATTTGTTTTCATGAATGTTTCTTGAATGTTTACACATGTAAAGAACTTATATTATGATTTCACATACATATAGAAAGATGAATAGATAGATAGGAATATACAAATCTGATGACTCAAAGGTTAATGGGCCAACGACATAAAATTTTTTAGAGGTACTGATTCACCCCTCCCCTCTTAGTACATCATTCCAATAATTCCAACAATTGGTATACCAACAATTCCATTAAATTTTTTTGAAAAGATTAAAGACTTAAGAGAAAAGATCAACACAATGAAAAAGTACAGACTGGACAAGACTATTGAGAATGAGCAATTACAAATTCAGATTTACTATGAGTAGTATAAAGAGGCGAGAGTAAGCACGAGAAAGTTGCTTGATGAAATAAATATCATGGCAACTAGGCTTAATGAAAAAGATTATCAAGAAGAGGAGATCCCATATTACTTCAACTATGTTGAATCATCAACAAGAAAAGCTTCAGACACATTAGTAAAAGAGATCACAAGTCTACAAGAAGTCAATCTACATCTAACAGAGAAAATCAAGATGCTGCAAATCGGTCAAGAGACTTAGATGTTAAAAATGATTGATGTCATGAATGTTTCAAGAAAAGCTGAATCAGAGAGAGCATTGGCTATTGATGATAGGAGGAAAATCACTAAGAAGCTATAAGAAAAAGAATTAGAGATTCAAAGACTTACTGATCATCACCATGAGATTACCAACCAGATTATTCTTATGAGTCAAGAGGCAAACAGATTAAATACTAAACTCATTGAAAGAATACAGATCATTGGTGAGCTAAGGGAAGAGAATGAGAAACTAAAGCATGAAGTCAAAATTTAGAATCAACACAATGAATTGATCAAGAAAGCTAAAGATAGCAATAAAAGAATGGATCATTTCCTTGACAGTCCAAAGAAGAGTCAACAACTACATAGGAATAGGGTACGCCGACAATGGAGAATCATCTAATCAATCAGATCAAAGGAATTTTTATGCAACTCCAAGGACCAAGAAGCTGTCATGCAATCACTATGGAAAACTAGGTCACACCTCAAAATTTGCAGAAAAAAAATGAAAGGTATTCCTCAATCACAATCTACTTTCATTGGTAATTGTTATAAATGTCACAAGCAAGGACACAAGGCATATGAATGCAGATCCAAGATGACAAAACCAAAGAAGGAAACCTACATGGACAAGTACTATCCTACCTGCAAAATGAATGGACATACATATCAAGAATGCTGAAAAATGAATAAGAAAGCATGGACACCAAAAGATCCTGATAATGGCTACAAACCGACAAGAATAGGTAACTCATATGTTTGGGACTATAACACATGGGTAAATTGCACATCATGTGGAAGGTATGGTCATATATCTACCAACTGTATGAGAAAATGGACTAGAAAACCAAGAGGATGGTTCAATCCAGGTATGGCATGTTTACATTGTTATAAGGTTGGACATGTGATAAAATATTGCAAGGACCGACTTACAGAAACAAGCACTTATCCCAATGGAAACACCATTGATGACATCAAGAAGATGAGAAACAAGATGTGGGTAAAAGCCAGAAACACTGAAGGTGCTGGAACAAGTAATGGAAATGATGACACCCCATCCAATGGATCTGGTGGCATCACTACTTCCAACTAAATTGCACAAGTAAGTAAGGAACTGCATTATGACAAGTTATATTAATCATCGGTTCCATTTACATATTGATCATATAGACAAAATTAGCATTATTGAAGATGCATTATATTGTTACTTGTAATATAATTGAAAAACAACCATCGGTTAATGGGTACAAATTAGCATCGGTGAACACACACAAAAAAATTAACACTACTTACCGAAATGTATCGATCATTACACAAAAGCCAAGTCGCTAAGTGTAAACCAACAGACATCAGTAATCCTTGAGCCGACGAAAGTTGTCATCGCCATTTTATCGACAATCATCGGTGAAGTAACCAAAGCTGCTAGCAATCGCGACACTTTGTGCCTACACTGAAGATGTTATTTATGTCTCAACCAACAAACTTAGTCTTTGTATACCGACGAGTTGTTGGGCATTAATGACAACTTAGGGCACAAAAGTTATAAAAGAGTGATGGAAGAACTCATTTTGCACCCACGATTTTTGAGCAACCAAGCAGAGCTAAGTAGAGCGATTAGAGAGAAAATTGAAGTGTGACCTTAGCAAGATTTTAACTCAACTCAAAGGATTCATGAGCGATCAAAGAGAGTCAGTAAGTACCTGCATTCACCGACCGCACTGTTTAAATTATGGAAAGCCCTAAATTTCTGAAAATGATGGCATCTACTTCTAGAGTTGAAAAGTTGAAAGAGGATAAGAAGAAAATGATCAATCTTATCAGCAAAGGCACTTGTGTTGAACCTAAATACAAGCTGCACCCAGAAATTGCATCACATCCTGATGATTTTGGAGCATTCTCCAAAATCCCACCTAGGGTTTTGCTGGTAGAGGATGTAAGGTCCTATATACATTGCAAGATCTCAGAATTAGGAGATCTAGACCTAGATAATTCCTACTTGACACTTTGTGATGAAGCTGGAAACCTGAAAGAAGAACACAATCATCTGGAAGTGAAAGGTCTCACAAATGCATTACACTTTCCCAGAGTTTTAAAGATATAATGGATAAAAATAGTTCTTAGTAGAATGTATAACTAGACATTATGGCTCAATAAGCCAAAATGAATAACAAAGGATGTTATTCATGTAGTTATTGGATATCCTACAACTAACAAACCACAAGATCACAAGCACCCATCCCTGAAGGAAGTGGAAAAGCTAACTAGTGCAAAATCAGACAAGAGAGGTCTCAAGGTTAACACTATCACCGACGAAGAACTCAAGTTTGGTGCATGTGTGGTAGGATACAAGATCTTCCAGGCTAGTAGAATGAACAACATAGCAAGCACTACTATGAGCACAGCTTACAAGATCATCAAACAAGGAAAGAAGATGGATCTTGCAGAGATTTTGTTGAATCAACTTGAGGAGAACATGAACACCATAAGATATTCAAGAGAAAACACTTGTAAATTTGGTTCCCTCATTATGTGCATATTCTTTTACTTTGAAGAATACTTTCCTTCCATAGGAAAAGTGGTATGGGATACAAGCAAACTGGTCACCATACAAATATGTGAGCATATAGAGTCATTAGGAACAAATTTTGATGACCTAATGAATGAGTATTTTAAAGGATTTAAAGAAAAGATGCAAGCAAGAACTAGGATACCTGAAAGTTTGATAGAAGAATACAAAGAGGATATATGTTTTATGGTAGATACTGATTTTACCCATATCAAACCAGTAGTACCTAGGAAATCTTGGCTATCATATTTAGAATATGAGATCAAAACAGGACAAGCCACTGAGTGCATCAAGGCACTATTGAATGAACCAGTTGACAAAAAACAAGCAATATTTGACACTTATGAAGAAGCCAAACCAAAGATCAAGACAGATCTTACTATCAAGAATATTATAAACAAGAAGAACAAAATGGTTAAAAAGTTAACCAAGCAATTTGTAGTTACTAAAGAAGGTGAAGAGGAAACAGAAGGAAAGGAGGAACAAACTGAAGGCTAGTCACCTATCGGTGAAGAAATAGAAAAGAATGATTCAGAGGGTACACAATCAAATTCACCACCTCCACCTCCACCTAAGAAAGCAAGAACAATAGTCGCTTCAAGAACAAGAAGCAAAACTGCAAAGGAACCAACTCCTTCACCACTTAAGAAAGGTAAAGTGAGAACCTACAAGAGAAAACTGGTCTCACCTAAGGAAATACAGACCAAAAGGAGGAAATGGGTTAGGACAAAAGAGGATCTAGAAGACTCAGCTATGGATGAAGTTGACATAGATGTGAAAAAGGGGAAAGAACCCTTGATTCCAAAGATAATTGATGAAATCTGTAAGAATATCTCAGAATCACCATCTATTTCTGATCCTAACATTAGGAATGGTTAAATTTTGATCTAGAGGATCAAAACAAGATAGAAGATGCTATTATAGTTAAAATGTGAAAACATCATTATGTTCCACTATAATTCTCAGAATATGATGTTCCTAAGGAACTATCAGGGAGATTGTCTGCTAGATGGACATTTTCTCTGCATCAAGAAAAAGAAATAAGAGAAAGAGTACTTGTTACTCTTATGCCTTCAGATTCAAAGAAGGAAGAAATAAGTGAGATGATGAAGAAATATGAAAAGCAGTTCTCACCAAAAATGAGAGCATATGAATTTGTCAAAGGGAAGCTAATTGATCTTGATCAAGAAATCATTAAAAAGTGGTGCAAGATACTTAACCAGCCCATTAAGGAAGCTAGCCCAGAGAAGGAAAACATCATCATCAAGGATATACAAGATGACTCATCTATGGAAATGGATAAAGAAGAGAGTGATCCAGCAAGCCCCAAACATACTGATTTATAGATGAAGTATGGCCCGACACTACTCTTGACAAAACACAGAATGAGGAAATCCAAATTCCACCATGTCCAATTCATATTGACTTGAGTAATGAAGAAGAGGTTACTAAGGTAGATTTGACAATAAAAGGTAACATAACTGATGATATGAATGATGAATAATGGTTGGATAACATTATCAATGACACTACAGGAAAAGACTCTGAAGAAGAAGTGCAAAAAGATGAAGATATCAATGCTGCACAGGGCAATACCAATGGACATGATACAACTATTGACACCACAAAGGTCAATATACCAACCAACATGAAAATTTTAATTCAAGCTATTGACATTGAATCAAGCGAGGAGAAATCATCTAAGAAAGATGATGATATACCCAAGGAAATGGGTAATAAACAAAATAAATATGCATTAGATACTCCAAAAGATATAGATACAGAGATGAAGGATGCAACTAACACTCAAAAAGAGGTGTCTACTGAAAAAGACAAAGGAGCAGATAATAAAATAGATGAAACATTGAGAAAAGATGAAGAGAAAGAAAAGAGTGAAGAAGTCAAGAAGGATGAAAACATGAAAGAAAAGGAAGATAAATATGTTGATACACCCAAGGCCAATGAAGAGACGTCTTCACAAAACCAACTGGTGGAATCAGAACAAAAACAACAAGATGCCTCATATTCTCGACCCTCACCTACAAAATCCATCCAATCTCAAGGTTTACAAATGGTAGTACACCAATCTGCCTCCCAGCCAAAGAAAAAGAAGAATAAATTAATGAAGAAAGATATCTTGGTGGTAAAAATTGATGAGGTAATTGAGATACTCAAGTGGGATGTATCCACTTTAGATACTGAAGCACTTCAAAAGTTTGGAGTGATGTGTCAGAGAAAAGCAATTCAAGAGAAAATGAAAAAGGCACATAGGGAAGCCCAAGCACTTGATAAAGCAAGGGAAATTCTACATCAACTTGTTCTAGATACAAAAATTGAAGATAGCATATCAGTCATGGAACAAATAGCAGTTCTTATTGATGCCATCACAAATCAAAATGTTGATGCAAAGAAGGCAATGGAAGAACAGGCAGAGATGAAGTATCAACACAAACTAGTTGAGAAGATCAGCCAAGAAGTGGAAGAGAACAAGTTAAAGCTCTCTGAACTAGCAATTGAATTAGAACCTATAATACTTGAAGCTGTTACCTTAGTTCAGAAATTGTGCACACTAGAAAATTTCACAAAAGAAAATAGTGAAAAGTTGTCACAACTAGATTAAGATCTAATAGCTAGTGCACTAAGTTTAACCTCTGATGCAAACACAATAAAGCTTCATCATGAAAAGATCATAGAGGTAAATAGATTGAGACAAGAGATATGGGATGTAGAGACACAATTCCAAAATGAGGTTATAGAGCTACAACCTCACATATTGCCAAACCTCACCACTCTGCAACAACATATTAGAAATGCAAGAAATCTAATCTCAACCCCAGAGATGTCTGTGGTAGACAACATATATGACATGCATGTGAGGATATCACTTGAGCATATGGTCTCTTGAGAATTTAAAGAAGAAATGGGAGAAAATTATGGAGGAAATCAAAGCCTCACACTCTCACATTTTTTAAAAGCTGTAAGTACCTTTGCCCTCATTATCAAAAAAGGAGGAATGTATACATATGTACAAATATAGTTTAGTATAAAAAGGAGGAATGTATACATATGTACAAAATACTATATGAGGATATGTATACTATATGTACAACAAGAATACATATGTACATAAACTTACACTTACCAGTATACGCATAGGAGGAGTCATTTTATGACTAAGGAAGAAGTATACACAGATGGACATACTAATACATCTAAGTATGTTGCACATATCAGTTTTTGATACTAATATCAAAGGGGGAGATTGATGACATTAAGTTTTTCCATTAGTATAATTAAAGGGAAAAACATGATAAAGGTCATCGGTATAAGCATAAATGGTAGACAACAAGCATACCCGACAAGATGCAAATGTCTATCGTAAAAATGCTAAGTATAGAATTGTCTGACGAACATTGACAAAAGTCAAACCGACGATAAGCATTACCGATGATACAATTTTGAGAACATCACCGAAGAAGTAGAAAAGGAATACCTGACGAACAGTTCAATTAAGGGACACCGATGAAGTACAAAACTGACAGAGCAACCCGACCATCAGAACCGACAGTTAGTTACAGAACCCACAAAAATTGGATCTGACTTTACACATCAGATAAAACATTGTAATTCTATTTATAGAGTTTTATTTTGTTTTAGAGCTTTACTTGAGAGTCAAGTAAGAAAATTGTGAATATTTTAAAGCATCCTAATGAATCTAAAACATATCTAACTAAAGATCAAGGTCAAGTTGTAAACCTTGGACCTAGAGTTAATTTGTAAAGCGTGAATCAAGAATAGAGATAGAAAATAGTATAAATAGATGTTCAATCATTTGTAATTAAAGAGACTTGTAATCAGTTGATAAATGATAGTAGCCATGGGGAGCATCTAAGTAGCAGAAGAGAATTCATGCAAAGTACAAAAATAGATCAAATCAATTATCAAGAACACAGAAAGGCTACCGAGGAGTAGAGACAAGGTATCACTCAATCAATCAAGGTGATTACATTTACATTGTAAGATTTACAGGATATGTTATCAGAAATTAGCAATTGCATTCACTATCAGATCAACATTTATATTGTAGTTGCATTCTAACAAGTGCATCACAACTAAAATTCTTTTGTAGAAGGCGGACTTAACAATTCTTTGAAAAATCTCTTAACAGAGTGCACACCTAACGGTGTTGCTAAAGCTTCAAATGAAGTAGATCCTAATAGGTCTCCACTCTAATACTCTTAACAGCATAGATCATCAGAAGTGATCAATTGTAAGCCTTTACCAGCTCCCTTCTTATCTGCAGATAGTGAAGTTTTGTGGGTAGACATCCCCACCATAGTTTTTACTTCCAAACATGAGTTTTATGTGATACCATATCATGTGTTATGTGTTATTTGTTTTCATTAATGTTTCTTGAATGTTTAAACATGTAAAGAACTTATATTATGATTTCACATACATATATAAAGATGAATAGATAGATAGGAATATACAAATTTGGTGACTCAAAGGTTAATGGGCCAACCACATAAAAAGTTTTAGAGGTACTGATTCACCCCTCCCCTCTCAATACATCATTCCAATAATTCCAACAACACTCTCATGGTGGATGATAGACTGAATATTTGTTTGTATGTTGAATCAAGGACTAAACCTGTATCTGTTGAAGAAAAACAAGATCAAGAACCTAAGGATGACCCTTCTCCTACTAGTTTCCTTTTGGATGATAGTTGGGGGTCCTTAGATTTTACAACAACTTATATTGGAGAGTACAAAGTTCCTAAACTCAAATGTCAGCAACCTAAACTTGACAAAGAATCTATAACATCAACTTCTATTTCTAATGATCTTAGTAACAAATTTTTTGTTGTTTCCACCAATGAATCTTTAGAAACTATAAAACTTGATTGTTATGAGATAGTGACTTATGAATCACCATTAACTCTTTCAGATATGACTTCTCATCTTGGTCCTAGTTATCATTTATTAGAAAAACATTTCTTCAAGGGAAATGGACATGGAAAATATAAACAAGGAATTTGAGTGCCCTTAGACAATGATTGAATTTAACATTATTATGGATTAGGTTTTAATACATATAAGAAACCACAACCTGTTACTCTCAATGTTAACAATATTTCTTTTCAACCTTTGAAAGTTGTGAATCCTCATGTCATTTATTTTGATCAGAAGTCCTCTATATGGTGTAGGAGCACCTAGTTTAGAAAGCTTTTTGGTTTGTAAGGTGTTTTGTTCCACCATTTTTGTAATGACTGAGGTCAATCGGTGAACAAACACCATAGTTGCTAGATAGTTGTTTCCTAGCTTAAGTGTGTGTTGAGGTAGTTTATAAACCTCTAGAGATGCAACAAGGCCCTAGCAACTGAAGATTGATTATTAGGTGATAAGTGATTCTGGTGCTTGGGAAGGTCTATTGGTAATGGCTCTTGGGAATGTTTGTTGGTAACATTTCTTGGGTATGTCTGTCGAATGTGTTGCTCGGTGATGTTGCCTGGTGTCAATGTTTGTTTTTGGGTTTTTGTTCAGACGCTTGGTGTTGAAGTTTTTGTGTTCACCGATGATATTTATGTTGCTCAGTGAAGTCAACGCTTGCACTTGGTAATGTTGATTAACAACCCAGGAAATGCGGGATGTGACATTTGTGACCAACTGGGTCAACTGCAATGACTCTCTACATGTCATTTTTGCTTGGAATGAATAGGGACACCTGTTCTAGTGATGGGAGGGTCATTTATGGCTCAACCAAGCCTCATGTGTAAGGTGGTTGAAGTTGTTGAAAGAGAATGAGATATTTTGGAGATATTTTCAGAGAGATAGATATATAGTTAAAATATTTTGTAAGAGAAGTGGAAATAGAGAGTAGACAAAAGATAGGAATACATGTATTTTGTAATAGAATAGGATTTGTGAATACAAAAAGCATTTGGAGAATCCTCTTGGGAATTTGTGTAATGGATCCCAGGTATAGTGTGTTTTATTGTGTTATTAAGGTTGAACCAGTCGGTTTAGCTTGGAGGGTGGAACTATCCTGTTAGATTCCATAACATGAAATAGTAGCTTAATGGTGAGAACCAGGTCTAGAGCACTTGAGGTGAAGATATTAGTGAATTCCTCAAGTTAGGGTTTGATAAATACCCTATAAGGTCCATTCAGTGACCTTGAAGCATAGTCAGGTTGAATCTTGGTAACAACTAGACCTTGATTCTACATCAGATTGGTATCAGAGAAAGGAAGTAGATCCTTGCAGTTGGAAAAGATAGTCAAGATGTATTTGACAATAGATGAAAGGGTAATATATGAGGCATACAAAGCCTTTAAAGATTTAGAAAGAAAGCACAAAGAAGAATTAGAGACAAAGAAGAAAGAGGAAGCAAGAAACCAAATACTAGAAGGGATGAGAAACATGAGGAAAATAATAGAGGACAATGAATCAAAGCTAATGGTAACTCAGAGAAAGCTACATGAACTCCTAGAACAAGAGAAGAGAGATGAGTTCTTGTGCAAGAAAGAACAAGATGACCAAGCACCTATTGAGGAGACGATTATTGTTGTTGCAGAAATGTGTAAAGATGAGGATCAGATATAGGTCCTGTTATTCCCTGCATACCCATCCCTACATTTTGTAGGAAAAATTTTGGGTCCCCCTTTTCACTTTTGCCTTGTTTCTTTTCTCTTTGTCTTTCTTCGGCCTTTGCCTCCGCAAGGGTCATTTTCTTTTCTTTTTGGTCCTCCTTCCTCCAGGACCCGGTCCTGGAGTGTCTTTGTCTTCTGAGTCGGTCGGATTTCTAGACTCTGGGATTCCCTGTCATCACTTCCTCTTTTGCTAGAGGGTGTGGTTGTTTGGAATCCTTGATTCTAGAGTTTGGAGGATTTACCTTTCCTGGGGTTCATGGAAGGAAGCAACATGTTTTTACCCTAAGGGTATAAATGGGTTTTACCTATCACTTTCACTTTTACCATGAACAATTTATCTAGAGCAATTGCCCAGAGCGATTAAGGTGATTAAACATTGATTAAGTGTAAATTTCTCTTGGTGCTCAACAGTGCTTAAAAGGTGATTAATAGTGGTGCGTTCTTGGTCATTTCATGGTCTATGAAAGTTTCATTAGTTGCAGAGCACCTCCTGTGCTCCTCTTCCCACAATTCTTTGTGTTTTAAGGTAGGCCCTTCGGCTCTCCTCTTCCTACTTTTGTCTTTCCTGGTCTTGCTTTGTTTTTCTCGTGTTTGCTTTTGGTTTCATTTTTCATTTTGGTCTTGTTTTTCTTGCTGGTTTGTTGTCGCCTCCCATTGGTGGGATGGCTTCACAAGAAGGTTTTTTTCCTTCCTCGCATTGTTCTTGGCCCTGTAAATCATGTATTTTAGTGGTAAATGTTGTAAATTCTTAAGGTTCCTGTGTAAAGGTGTCAGAGCCTTGCTGTAAATTGTAGGTAATCCTTAGTTGTAGATAGTTCTTGTAGATTATGCCATTTTCTAGCTTTCCCCTATATATTTTGGTCTATATATTGTCCTATCAACCCTTCTCATGGTGATCTTGTCACGTTCTGCACATGTAAACCAAGTTTGGAGCTCGTCCGCATGGTGCTCACCTGGCTCAAACTTGGTACCTCACCTTTTTGAGCCATCGTGGTATTCTCTCTCCTCTGTCATTTCATCTTAATGGTAGGATTAATCTCCCCCATGAGTGAGCATTCAAAATACATCCCATCTAGAATTCATTTCCCTTGTGTCATCCTGCCTCTCGCCATTAAGGGCCATTACGTCATTTGTTGCGTGGCCACGTAACAACCCATGTTAGTCAAGTACGGCTTGCTACATGGTCACGTCGATAATGGCTAGTTTCTCTAGACTCTAGGTACTGAGAATTCCTTGGATTTTCATCCCATTTTTATCACATAAACTGATACCCCAGGATCTCTGGGTGTCGATCAAAATCCAATCTTTGCTAACTTTTATATTCCAGGATTTTGATGCGTACTAATATTCTTTGAACATGTATGAGATGTCAATGAATTCCCTGGAGTCCATAAACTATTATATTTTTATCATATTATATGTATTGATGGTTCTCCAATCTTGTAGGTTGTAGGTTATCCAACAAGATCTCTAAAGTAACAAATCCTCCTGGAAGTCCAGAGCTTCCAACTACCTCTACTTGGGAGGCCACAAAAACAAAGGCAGAAAATATGTTGGCCAAGCTTCCATTAACCTCCAATTACTTGAAGGAGGGTGTTCTTGTGGGGTCCAAAGTGGACTCCAAGCTACAGGATCACAAATATTGAGCTCAGACTATGGGCTGAAATTTAGAGCCTTGTCCAAACCATGTACCAATAGAGGGTCATCGGATATGATATGGCGAAGAACATGGCCACCTCTGACATCATTAATGCTACAATTTCCCCTGCTTGGTGCAAGCACCAGAACTGATCCTTCAACTGGAAATACACTACAACGCTCCCTCCCAGGTTTTTTTGCTATCCAATCCTCTACCATTACATTACCTGGTGGCCATTGTCAATCTAGATGTCACCACTTTTTCTTCAGGGCTGGGAATACCCCAGTTCAAGGGAGCCATTGTTATCTCCTGGTCTATATCACTGAAGGAGTTTGAGGAAATTTTTGTTCTCACCCGAAAACATCTCAATACTCATTGGCTGAAGTCCCTGATAAGGGACTATATGAAGATGAAGCTGGAGATTCCCTGCAGAGACTTTAAAGAATGCATTCAGGTGGGAATCATATTTTTATGCAGGCTCTTTGGAGAGCCCCATGCCAGAGACTTTTTGGCATAGATGTATTATTTTCTCTACTACATCACCACTTACAGTCAGACCTTTGATTGGGTGACCATCATCACCAACCATGTAGATTTCCAACTGAAGAATATCCTCCAAAATTCAAAGTTCTACATGACCTCCTATGTATTGTGGACACTGGCCCAACAGAGACCCACTCTTCAGGGTTTTTAGATAGTGGGAAGTCTTGGGAATGGGCCTAGCCAGCTTTCCCCATGGGATCATTAGCCATGGATCCAGTGGGAAGCCTCTTTCCCCCATTTTTGCAGGGTAAATGACACATTCATTTACCATAACATTTTCACACTCACTTAGGACATCGGGTACTGGTTTTTGTAGGAGGCGATGAACTTGGTAAGCACATATGATAATTATTTCATTAAATTTCAGCAACATACTTACATTCAGGTGACCGGCTTATCTGAGAAGCCCTACCTACTCCTTAGGTACTATGGGGATTAGATCATTCTTTTGGAGTTATGCAGGCAAATCCTGGAACTCCATGCATTCTTTGGCATGAAGAAGGTTACATCCATTTTGTTCCCAATTACTTGCGGGAACTATTCTTGTAGTCTCACAGTGGATAAGGAAGCTGACAATGAGAAAAAGAGTCTGGGACTAGAGGAATTCCACCTTAACAAAAACAATTTTGATCCAGTGGACATGATAAGAGAGGCATTGCCTCGGGCATCTGCTCTGCATAAAGTTCATGTTGAAGACTTCTTGGTAGATTGTCAGGATAGTTTTGATCTTTGGGCCCGACAATATTCACAAATGTCCAAAGGTTTGATGAAGGCCCTCAACCTTTGAGGCTTCCAAAAATATTTTATAGATGATGGGCCTCTGGAGGACCCATCATACAAAGAATAGGGGATCAACAAGTTGGATCTCCCTCCGGTGGATTGGGACACCCTGGAGAACTTAACAATTGAGGATGTGAGTCACCACATCATTGATAATAGTCATAAATATTTTGAGAGGGTGTGTCCGAGGAGCACCCGTAAGGGTTTGATCTTTTCGAGGTCTGCTTCAACCTTTAGAGCTGTAGGACCAAGCAAGGACAAGGGGAAGGAGAAGAAAGATGTCCCACCCTAAGTTACTCCCCAAGGTCTGCTCCCCATTTTGGAGTAAATTCACAATCAGATGGAGGCGTCCTGACTGAGAGGATAGAAAATAAGTGCTCAACTCTCCAATGGTCTCCTGGTTACTCCAGTGGGATCTTCTCGCTCGGTAGGATCCCCTTCACTAGCGGCACTCATGAGCTGACAAACATAGCTTGAGGCATAGTCCACAGATATTCTAGATGTCGGGGCCCCATTATAAAGAAATAAGAGGCAGAGGGTAGACAATCCCCCAAGCACAAACACATGCCCAAGCATGCCCAATGTTCCCCGGTTGGAGGCCAGTTAAGAATCCCCTGAACTGGATGATCTTCCAGAGACCTCCCCTCCACATGATGACTTTAATGACATCTTTGGGACAAATGAACTCATGAATCTATATGGGGAGATAGATAAGGCGGTAGAAGAAATAGTCGTGTAAGAAGTTGAGATAATCCCTGATGAAGGGGAGACACCAAAAAAAGAAGTGGTCCTGGAACAAGGGGTCCAAGAACCCAAAAAGGAACTAGAATAAGAAGCAACACAAAAGGATCCACAAGACATGGAGGAAACACTAATCAAATGGACCAAGATAGATTCAAGGAAAGAAAAGGATGAGCAACCGACAACTGGGGAAACCGGACCTATAGGATCAACCATACCCCCAACCGTCATGATCCAAATACCTTCAGTTACTTCGGGTGATCAAGTGCCCTAGAGCACGACATTTGACAAGGTGGTCTCGATGGCCCAATAGCTAAACATTGGCCAAACACCTCTGCCTCCTTCAGAATATGTTCACATGGAGAGGGATGTCCCGACGAATGACGTCGAAGATGAACAACAACAACAACAAGATGGGAGGGATAACCTTGAGAATGTGGACACTAAAACCATAGATGCTGAGAAGGATGGGTAAAACCCTAATGATATGAATAATGCTGGTGCCAGCAGAGATGGGGTCCCAGAAACCATAGACAAAGATGCCACTAGGGCAGAAAATACTGAAACCCCTAGGGAACGAGAAAAGGAAAAAGAGTCTGAGGCAGCCATGGATACTGGAGATACACCACCAGAATTTGAAGAAGGCCCTAATACTCATGCCTTAGCAACAAAACTGCCCCAAGTGCCACAATGGATGGTGGAATCTAGAAAGAGAAAGGCCCTGACACTGGTAGGCATTCCCCTATCATTGACTGAGATGATGGCCCAGAATGCAGAGGCTAAGAAGCCCAAAAGGCCCAGACTGTCCATACCCTTCAGACTGGTCTAGGAGGAAATGTAGTTGTAGTGGTTGCAACCCCTCCCCCACATATAGATGCAGTGAAAATAAGGGCCAAAGACTATGCAATCACAGAAGTGCCTCTGGGGAGGAGAGATAAGCAGGGTGAGCTAGATCTGCTAAGAGAGGCAACCTGGGTAGTTGAAGCTTGGTACAAAAAATAGGCACTGAAGTTAAAGGAGGAAAGAGAGAAAAATGAAAATCTCCTCGAACTTCTTGCCAAACTTGCACAACCACTAGTCAAGATCCATCTGGAAGCCTCCACCTTCGAACCACTGCTTCCGCAGGGTGAGGGGGATGCTCTTAGGGCCATGAAGAAGAAGGCGTGGGCTGTAGATGGGTGGCTCACAGAGCAGATCAAGGCCATAAGGAAATTCTTAGAGGCATCACTCCAAGACCTTTACTTGGTCAATAATATCTTGGGCCAGGTAAACGGTGTCGTCGTCTTGTGGGAAGGAAACATAGAGAAATATGAAGAATGGAGGACCGGATTAGATAAATTCATTAACTCTGGGGAAGAGGCCATCATCAAGGCAGGAATTTTGGGAGAGGAATCCTTTTAATTCCTCCTAGCCCAGTACTCTAGACTTGGCCTCAAGATTGAGGTAAGAAAGCAACTAGTTACGGCCCTCAAAGAGAAGGTCACAGCGGTCCGATATCCTTTGGACCTATACAAAGCATTCATTGGAAGGGTTTCACAAGTTGATCCCTTCACCACTGGGACTTGTACCCTAGAGGACTATGTCCTTAGGAAATTTGATCAGTTGATGGAGTCCTAGTATCAGTCTGCCAGAGACTTTGATGAAGGGAAATTGTCAAGAATATCCAAGATGATGTTCCGGGCTCATGACTCCATAAAGTTAGTCAAAGAATTCCAAGATGGGGCCGGAGATATTGAAGAGAAGTTCAAAATTATACATGACCAGTGGAATAGTGTCAAGGACATAGATGGAGATGGCATTAGCCAAATTTTAGAGTCATTCAAGAACAAAGGATAGTAAAGTTCTCCAGATTCTAGGGATTTTCATCAGCAGGGTGTATTTTTGAACATTCATTATTCTTTGAGTGTAAGCTCTTGGATTCTAGAATTTCAGATCAAACAGTTTTGTATTCTTTTGATGACCTATGTATAGGTTTCCCAGAGCTGACCGGTCATTATCCAGTAGTTAATAAGGGTGTCATAAAGTAGGTGACCCCGATAGGGTATGTCAGATAGAGGGATGGCTCTAACAGGTGATTTTGCCAAGGCGTTGCTATAGCATTAACTACCTGGTGTATCAAAGACAGTGAGCTACATTTCACATTAATGAGGCAAGTAGCCTCAAACTCCAAGAAGATTGGATTTCTTCTATTCTTACATCAGCACTCTTCTCAAGGCCGATTCTTCCATCCTTTCTTCTTGTCTTCTTCCTCTGTCATGTCAAACCTCTATTCTTTTTAAGGTGATTGTAAGTGGTGCAGGTAGTACCGGCCACTAGATATTGTATTTTAATGTTGAGTGTATAGTTAGATTAGGTTAATTTTAGGGCAAGTCATGTGTATAAATAAGAAGTCCAACCTCATTTCAAGGGTCAGCAAAATTGATGATTTTGCAGTCCAATACTTTTAGCATTTCATTTTTAGTAGTTGCAGAGCTCAATGCTCAATAGTTCTTAGCTGTTAGATGCCCCCTTGGAGCCATTAATGTACACATTAGTGCTACTAGAACACTTTTTTAATGAAGAAGGAAGAGTTTCTGGCAATGATGTTCTTGGTGTTCTGATCTCCGAGTTAGAAAAATCTCTTTTGTGTTGTATGTTTCTAATGTCCTTTGCTCTGATGTTTTGTTACATTAGATGATCTCATTTCCCCTTGCTATTGAATATGTATGAACTGATGGTTCTATATGCATTCAGTATTTAGTGTAGTTCATTAGAGAATTGTTGATGTTAAAGATATATTGCATGACTATAAGTAGAGTAACTAACTTCTAACCTTGATCTATCTTTAGCTATTTATTTGGTAAACTCATGCATGCTTGCAGGAAACCCCAAACTACCAATGAAATCCCTAGAGTAGATGAGTCAAAACCAGCTATCAACCAAAACAAAACAGTCACTTACCCGGCTTAGCTCCTTGCGTCGTTGAGACCCAACACTCAAGTTCTTGAAGGCCCAAAGAATTTATTCCCCGGATAACCTTTATAGGCAAAGTTGGTCGATACCCCAGTACCTGGTGACAACTCTTCCTCTGTTGATGAGACCAGTCACAAATTCCCATCAACAGGTCCTAGTTGAAGATAAAGTGCAGAGTTATCCATTGACAGGACAAGAGGAGCAATTAGATCTTACAACAAAGCATGAAAAACAAAAGGTAGTGGTGGAATCTCATGGTGCAAGGGGTCATGACGATGGTGAGAAGAATTTTGCAGAGGATGTTGCTAAGATTAGCAAGGCTATGAGTCATGACACTAACAAGGAACCTCAAGTTGGGACAGTCATATGTCCTATAGAGGATGCACACACACAAGGAATCTCACAAGAAGTAATGGTGGACCCATTGAAGGTTCTTGCAAAGGAGGGAGTGTTTCCCCACACTTATGTGTTGGTGCATGTACAAGTGATGACACTTTCATTTTATACCTTCTTTGTTGCAGGTTTGAAGGAGAATCTTGTTGATGGATTTTTGATTCATCAAGGTCACCAAGAAGTACCCCCAAATTGGAAGAATAGAAAGAGGTCACCAAATCCATGGGACTTGGATTATTTTCCACTCTAGGAGTATAGTTTAGGAGCACCTGTCTTAGAAAGATTTTTGGTTTGTAAGGTGTTTTGTTCCACCATTTTTGTAATGACTGAGGTCAATTGGTGAACAAACACCATAGTTTCTAGATAGTTGTTTCTTAGCTTAAGTGTGTGCTGAGGTAGTTTATAAACCTTTGGAGATGCAACAAGGCCATATCAATTGAAGATTCATTATCAGTTGATAAGCGATGCTAGTGCTCAGGAAGGTCTATCGGTAATGGCTCTCAAGAATGTTCATCGGTAACATCCCTCAAGTATGTCCGTTAGATGTGTTTCTCGGTGATGTTCCCTGGTGTCAATATTTGTTTTCAAGTTTTTGTTCTAACACTTGGTGTTGAATTTTATGTGTTCACCGATGATATTTCTATTGCTTGATAAAGTAAATTATGACGCTCAGTAATGTCGGTTAACGACCCAGGAAATGCGGGATGTGACATTTGTGACTAGCTGGGTCAACTGCAATGACTCTCTACATGTTGTTTTTGCTTGGAATGAATAGGGACACCTATTCTAGTGATGGGAGGGTCATTTATGGCTTAACCAGGCTGCTTTCGCAAGGTGGTTGAAGTTGTTGAAAGAGCACGAGATATTTTCTGAGAGATAGATATATAGTTGAAAGCTTTTGTAAGAGAAGTAGTGGAAATAGAGAGTAGACAAAAGATGGGAACATGTGCATTTTGTAATAGAATAGGATTTGTGAATAAAAAAATCATTTGGAGAATCCTCTTGGGAATTTGTGTAATGGATCCTAGGTATAGTGTGTTTTATTATGTTATTAAGGTTGAACCAATTGGTTTAGCTTGGAGGGTGGAACTATCCTGTTAGATTTCACAACATGAAATAGTAGCTTAACAGTGAGAACCAAGTCTAGAGCACTTGAGGTGAAGATCTTAGTGACTTCCTCAAGTTAGGGTTTGATAAATACCCTATAAGGTCCATTCAGTGACCTTGAAGCAGAGTTAGACTGACTCTCGGTAACAACTAGACCTTGATTCTACATCAGATTGGTATTAGAACAAGGAATTAGATCCTTGTAGTTGGAAAAGATAGTCAAGATGTATTTGACAATAGATGAAATGGTAATCTATGAGGCATAAAAAGCCTTTAAATATTTAGAAAGAAAGCACAAAGAAGAAGTAGAGACAAAGAATAAATAGGAAGCAAGAAACCAAATACTAGAAGGGATGAGAAACATGAGCAAAAGAATAGAGGACAATGAAGCCAAGCTAATGGCAACTCAGAGAAAGTTACATGAACTCCTAGAACAAGAGAAGAGAGATGAGTTAGTGTGTAAGAAAGAACAAGATGACCAAGCACCTATTGAGGATACGATTCCTGTTGTTGCAAAGGTGTGTAAAAAAGTAATCTTTTGATTACTAATACCATTTATGTGCAAATGGATCCTTATAACACTAAAAAAGTCAATAAAATCAGAAAATGTCTAGATGAGGATGAACAAAAATAGCTTACTTTGCTTCTTCTTGAATTCTCTAATGTCTTTTCTTGGACTTTTTCTTATATGCCTAGTATTGACCCTAAAATTTTCATGCATAACATTGTCCTTCTCCCTAATGCAAATCCATTAAAACAAAAGATACATAAGATAAATCCCAGTATTGATCTTCTTGTGAATGTTAAATTGAAAAAATCCTTGACGTTGGCTTTATTCATCCATTTAATTACTCTAGTTGGATCTCAAATATTGTAGTTGTATCTAAGGATGACAATAAAATTTGAATGTGTACTGATTTTTCGTGCCTTAAATAAGGCTTCCTTTAAGGATGATTTCCTACTCCCTAACATTGACATGATTGTGGATTCTACGGCGGGACATACCTTATTATCTTTCATGGATGGTTTCTCTGGCTATAATCAAATCTTCATCCCTACTCAAGATCAATACAGGACCGCTTTTATTATTCCTTTGGGAATATTTTGTTGGGTTTTCATGCCCTTTGGATTGAAAAATGCAGGAGCTACATATCAACGTGTTATGACCCTTATCTTCCATGATTATATCCATAAGATTCTTGAAGATTATGTTGATGATTAATCATAAGGATCAAGTTCCTATTCTTATATAAATATTTGAGTGAATGCGTAAATATAACATACATTTGAATCCTAGAAAATGTGCTTTTGGTGTGGACAGTGGAAAAATTCTTGGATTCATTATTTCAAATAGGGTTATTGAAGAGGATACATCAAATATTGATGCCATTATTACTATGCCACCTCTCCAAAATAATTCACAAATTCATAGTTTAGAAGGAAAAATACAAGATATTTGTTTCTTTGTATCACACTTGGTCGATCATATAATTCCTTTCACTTCCTTATTAAAGAAAGACTATGATTTATCTTGGAATTATGATTATAAATAATTATTTGAACAATTCAAACAATATCTCGATAATCCTCCTATCTTACAACCTTCTCAACCTAATCAACCGTTCTTTCTATACACTTCTACTTCTTCTAAAGCTTTAGATGTTATCTTAGCTCAACATGATAAGAATCAAAAAGAGCAACTAGTCTATTACATTAGTCATACTTTGGTGGATTATGAAACCTAATACACTGCGATTTAAAAGCAATGTCTAGTTTAGTTTTTTCTTGTCAAAAACGCTGACATTATATTCTTAATGTTGAAATCAATTTCATCATAAAATTTTATCCATTAAAACATCTTTTCTCAAAAACTGATCTATCAGGATGCTTAGCTAAATGGGTTATGATGCTGAGTGAATTTGATTTAAATTTTTTTTCTCAAAAAAAATTAAAGAACAAGCTTTGACTGGTCATCTTGCCGAATCTCCTTCACCTACCTCAAATTCTACTCCTTCACTTTTCCCGATGAATTTTTTTTTCCTATAGACACTCATGACAAATGAGAATTGTACTTTAATGGATCTAGATACAGAACTGGCTTTGGTTTTGGTTTTCATTCTTGTATCTCCCTCAAATAAACATATACCTTTGTCATATTGTCTTAATTTATCTTGTACTAACAAGATTGTAGAATATGAGGCCCTTATCGCTAGACTAAAAATGATTTTATCCCTTAATGTGAAACATATTAAAATCTTTGGAGATTCACAATTGATTATGCAATATATTAATGGAACGTATCAAGCTAAACATAATAAGTTGACTCAATACCATGATTTAGAATTGAATTTTCTTGCTAAATTCTATTCTCATTCTATTTCAAATATACTTCGTAAGGATAATAAACATGAAAACACTATGGAAAGTGCAACCTCTCTTATCTCCTTAGAAAATAATGTGTAAAATTATCAATTCACCATACATAACCTTCTTGATCCTTCTATTTGTAAAGCTCTAATGAGGACACTTGTTTTTTTACTCTTCATTCAGATGAATGGTATTCACACATCTTTCATTATTTGAAAGATGCTACTTTTCTCAAATCAACAACAAGGGATACTAGAAATTGAATTCACAAAATTTCTAAAAGATATATCATTCTTTCTGATATTATTTATAGGTGCTCTTACAATGGTCTTTTTCTTTTATTTGTTAACAAAACTGAGATCTCCAGTGCTTTACAAGAAGCTCATTCAGGATCATGTGGTGATATTTTGTGGAAAGTCCTTAGTTAAAAAACTCCTTTGTATGGTATATTATTGGAAAAGCACGGAGCAATATTCTTTTGACTTTGTTAAATGATTTCCTCAATTTCAACATCACAATAATCTCATCCACGCTCTTGCACATGAAATCCACTCTCAAGCAGCTTCATGGCCTTTTAATCTTTGGGGCTTGGATCTCATTGGGAAAATATCACCTCCTTCTTCTCAATGAAATACTTACATCATTACTACTACTGATTACTTCACTTAATGGGTAGAAGCAATGCCTCTTCTCTCTACTACAAGTGATTTCATTTGAAATTTTCTGTTATAAAACATTATTGCATGATTTGGTATTCCGTCAATGACAACCTCTGATAATGGTACCCTTTTAAAAAAAAGTAACAAAATTCTTGGAAAAATAGTAGAGCAACAACCACAAAAAACCTAGCTACATATGCATAAAAGTGAGCTAGATAGTAAACTTTAAAAAAAAGACAAGAAATCATAGGGATGCAACAATGACATCCTTAGTGAGGAAACAAATTCCTCACCTGGGTTGAATGTGTGTGGAATGAGCTTTCCTCTATGGCTCAAACCCTTTATGGTGGCCTCTTCAACTTGAAACCATATAAAGTAACAATTATGCCTTTGTAATTAGAGATACTCTCCTTAAGAGTCTCTTTTATTGTTATAATTTATAATGACACTTTGAGAGAAAAATGTCTTCAACAACTTGAAATGGTAGATGAGAAACACATTAATGCCCTTGAGCACATTAAAGCCTATCATAAATCCTTCAGGAATAAATACAATCATAAAGTGATTGAACATTCTTTTTCAGTTGGAGAGTTGGTTCTTTATGAGAATCAACGCAATGTCAATGCTCTGCCTGGAGAAAGAGACCAGTTCAATCCTAATTGGCTTGTCCCATACATCATCACTAAAGTTTATGGTTCTAGCACATATAAGTTATCTAATATGGAAGTGTTGGAATACTAAAGCCACTGAGAGACGGTGAATCAGTGGTACAAATTAAACCAATGAGGAGTCTTTGAATAAATCTAACATAAAATGTATGTAATAATAACAAGATGATACAATAGACAAGAAATGCAATCCATAAAATATTTGACACAATGTTTATAGTGGAAAACCCCGTAGGGTGAAAAACCACTTTCAAGTTGTCTTTTTATTAGGCCTTATAGGTAAATGTTTAGAGAAACCACTCTAGGAATCACCAACCCGCTTTACACTTTTAGTATAACCTACCCCAAGGAACATCCATCCCTTATAATTTTAAAGCATCTACTTCGAGCACCAACCCCATAATAACTTAGAAGTGCCTACTTCCCTTTTTCAAACTGTAAGAGATTCATATTAGAGGATTACTCTATTACAATACAATGCTTTGAATACAACAATATCTCAAAAACATATATCAAACTTCTCAAATATCAAAGAATCTTGCAATTTATGCTTTAACTTATGAGATACTCACCAAGAATGCTTCAACTTTGCAGTCACTAGTTCAACTTCTGAGATACCCTAAAATTACTATTTTCTAAAAATTGAACCCTTATGATATCTGCATGAACATTTCACCAGCATTATAAATATTTAGACATATTCAATAGTCCGATGAATCTTAAATTGCCTCTAACAAATAATTTGCATTCACATTACAACACTTTTTGATACACTTCATGACATGATTGACAATTTTCAATCACTAACCCTTATTCAATCCATATAGCATCTCAGAGACATGTATCTCATTTCTCAATTATCAGAGAGACTTTTATTCTATTCATTAGTAACATCTTTCTTCCATAATTTTTTTTACATACAAAAAATTCAAATGTAACAAAAATACTTTCAAAGAGAAGATATATACTTGTGAATACAGAACATTACTGTCTTTGTTTTTAAAAATCAAACCTTGTCATATCACCACTCTAATCAGCATTCACTTTAACATGATGTCTTTATTGCTTTCTCTATTTAGTCAACCCTTTTAAAATTTCATGTTAATCAACTAAACATCCTCTCTTCACTTTTCGAACATACCTCTGCATAGATATATGAAACTTGATAATTTGAAATTAGTTTTATCTAAAACCATGAGCATTTTTTTTCACTAAAAGAGAGGTAAAAATTTATTGAAATCGAAAGAGAGCATAACAAAACAAGATACAAAGAGAATTAAAGAGCCTTGTCCTGGTCAACAAGTTGAACCAACCTCTGTGATAAATCAAAGGGAAGCATCGAATGATCAGAAATGTTCCAAGGCGGCCCATGCTCAGAGGCCCATTTGGCCAAACAATCAACCACACCATTCCACTCTCGAAGGATATGCATAAAGGACACATAATCCAAAGAAGTACATAGCTGAATGATCTGCTATACAACCAAAGCCAAATGCCATTCCACAGTCACAAAGTTCCTTTTGTTTAATAAATTCACAACCACCTGCGAATCAGACTCACAGATAATTCTCCGCCAGCCCCGATGACAGCACTGTTGCACTGCAACCAAAATAGCCAGAGCTTCCATGAGGTTATTTGTATGGTAGCCCTTGTAGATAGAAAAGAAAAACTGGATGTCACCAGAACTATCATTCCCAACTCCGCCAATACCAGCTGGCCCTGGATTTCCCTGGGAAGAACCATCAGTGTTGATTTTAAGAACTCCACACGTGGGAGGAGTCCAATGCCCTGTACGGTTGACAGGATGCGAGTTCTGCCTAGTTCCATTCTTTGAGCGGGTGTGACCAGCCAAGGGAATATCACCTTGAGGAGCAAAGGAAAAGCGTGAGTAAATACCAGCATCTATGGGATCCAAACCAACAGCAACATCACATTTAGCTAGGAGAGTTTCATGAAGAGAATTAAGAATTTT
>MU225549.1:1512838-1580490 GCA_018584345.1 Thuja plicata
CAACTGATGCTCGGTGAATACTGTAGATTCTGCTAAATCCTTTGGTAACCGACTGAACTCGGTAAGTACTGCGAACTCGGTAAAGACTAACTTTCCTTCATATATTCTTTGATGACCGACTGAACTCAGTAAAGACTGAATCTCGTTTGTTGACCGAGTGAGCCCGGTAGTAGCTAACTTCTCGATATAGTATACTTTGAGTGCTCGGTAGACTCTGTAAATTGCTTTTCTTACCGTCTGAACTCGGTAGACTCAGTAAACTGCCTTGCTGAACATTCTTAGCTTGGTAGACTCAGTTTAATGACTGATATGACATTTGTGTAACATCAAGGACAACACACAATTAAACAATTGTTTCCAACAATTAATGCAATATCACATCCAGCGAATATGGCCTTTATTTATTGCCAACTAAGAACTTGTTTGCAGATTCAACACATTGGTATCCATCATTTTATAATGTTAAATGTATTATTTGAGATCATTTGATGGTCCTAGATCAATGATTGAAGTTTAATTTTGGCCTTTATTTCTTGAAGGAAATAGAGTTCTCTAGAAAGTCACCGGAATGATGACACGTATCAAATTAACCTGCACCATAACCGTGATCTAAATAATGCAACATCACATTGAGAGATTAATGCCTTAAGTAGGTACCAACTTGGAAACTTGTATGCATGACTCTATACAATTCTTGTGTTCCACACTTACCCAATATTGATCATTTGGCCATTTTAAATTCATTACACGTATCAAGTCTTACAACATGGTAGTACTAGTAGGTTGCGTGGATGGTTGATAATGTATCACAGTTGCAGTTAATAAAATAAATGTATTATCACTAACATTAAATTGGGTACCGTGACCTGTCATGATGCTATTTCCATTTTCACACACTTGTGCATTTAATATGAAAGATTTACACAATTTTGAAGGATGATTGAATTAATAAGGTTAGGGAAAGAATTGAGGGTTATTTAATATGAAAGATTTATAGAATTTTGAGGGACAAATGAATTAATAAGGTTAGAGAAAGAATTGAGGGCTATTTATAGATGATCTATGCTTCTTTCTTCTTCAATTCTTCTTTGGTCTACGTCTGCCTCTGCTAAGTGCTTGATAGTTTGCCTCTGGTTTAGGTATTTAGGCTATATAAATTTATCACATTCTAATTTTTGATATTCTGGTAGTGGTTTTATGAAGATGGACACTCCTATCCATTTGATAAGCACATATGATGAGGAACACAAGGCCTTTTTGGGTCTAGTCTTAGACCAAACCTTGCAATCAGTTTGCAAGGAGGTAGGAGGCTTTACGAATGACGTTGTGAGGATGTTGTTGAGTCGTGAATTTCTGGAAAATGTTAATAGATACCAAATTAACATAGACATTACTTCTGAGTTTTTGGCATCTCTTCTAGACCTCGGAGGAGACAAGGTGGATATGCTCCTTCTTTTAAGGAAGGTATTCAAACAAGAATTAATGGGTGACAATGTTGAGGTTGTCATTTTTGCATAAATAGGGGTGGGGATCCCTTAGGCAAGTGATTTACCCAAGTTTCTCTAGCAAGGCCAAAATGTGGCCATGAAACCTTTTCTTTTGAACTTGAATGTTGAGCAGTTGACGCGCCATAGGAAATGGGCACAAATTGGTAGGGAATTTCTTTTTAAATGGTTTCTCTTGGATGAATTGGTGGACTATGAATGGTTGTATGAATTCTCAAAGCTTATCATCTCTGACGAGTTCAACTTAGATGGAGGGGAAAATCCTTAGATTCTAGTAGGTTTTTTTTTGGCTAGTACCTCGCAACCTCCCTCATTTTGTCTTTAAAGTTTTTGAGGGAATTCAAGTCTCCAAGTTCAAAGGCGAATATTGTAAATTTGTAGAAAATATTAATGAAAATTTTGCAACTTCATTTCAGTTTATTTTTTTGTGGATTTAAATTTAAAATATGTATGTGTGACATATGTGATTTTATAATTTGTGAATCTGAAAATGAACCAAACAAATGTTTAATGTATGTGTGTGATTTATTTAATAGTAATAACTTAACTTTTTCATGTGTCATATGTGTGACTGCGGAATTGTAAAAGTTTAAAGTATTCAGTCATTCTTTACACTAAAACTAAAATGTAAAATTAGCATAACAAATTTTACAAATGTGGTGAATGGTCAGTGTATTTTACTCTACAATGTAGATTTTATGAAAAAAAATTTAGAAAATTTAGTATTTTGTTGTGAAATATCAAGAGTCAAGTGTGTCGTGTGCACTATCGACAAATGCCAAATGACAATTCATAAAACATATAATAATTGAAATGTTCCATCGAGTTAATATCGCCCTTTTGGTTGCCAAGTTGTCATCTATCACTACACATGGTATGGATATCGTCGACACGTACCTTAAATCTATTATTTTATAACTATACAGTTTAAATGTATTAATTGAGATAGTTGATTAATCATAGATCAATGACCGAGGTTTTATCTCGGGCCCATTTTATTAAAAGAAACTGATTTCTATAGGAAGTCTCTGAAATGGATACATGTGGCAAGTTTGGTACGTTAACTTGCAAGAAATGAATGTGTGACAGTGACATTCTTTAACTGTGATGATCCACTCATCACACACAGTTTCCAAATTTGTGCTAGTACAGATTGTAGTTATTAGTATAGTCACTATATTAGTAATTTCCCACACTCGTTCATTAATGAGAGTGATTTACCTAAAGATATGGAATATATGGACAAGGGATATTTATAGATGTTCTTTCTTTCTTCTTCATCAATTTAAATGTGTGTTTTCCTTTCAACCTTTGGTTTTAAGTTTTTAGATCTGTATAATTTCAATTTTCTGTGTGTAGTTTGAAGGTTTAGGTTTTTAGCTGAGGGTATCCAGCCTCTGCGAGTAGGGATAGAGACATAAATTAGGTTGAGAACCACATCCACTGATGAGCAAAAGCCCTTTTTTGGCATGATACTAGACAAAGTTCTCACTTCTATTTACTAGGAAGGGGGCTCTTTCATAAACAATGTTGTATGGATGGTTGTCAGCCATTAGTTCCTTCACAACAAGGAGAGATACCGTATCAACATGGATATTACATCCTGCTTCTTGGAGTCTCTTCTCGACCTCGGAGGAGAGAAGGTAGAAATGTGTACACTCCTACAAAATGTTTTCAAGGAATGATTTCTAGTGGACGAAATCCAAGTCATTGTCTTCACAAAAATAGGGTTGGGGATCCTGTGGGCTGATGAAATAGAAAATCTTATCCATCAAGGAAACAATGTGGAAAGGAAACCCTTCCTACTGAACATTAATGAAAGGTAGCTGACCTAACATCCGAAGTGGGCATGACTGGGGAGGGACTTCATGTGGAAGTGGCTTCACCTCAATGACATGGAGGAGATAGAATACACCTAGCTTGATGAATACTTAGAGATTATCCTCTCCAAATGATTCTTCTCTGATGGGGATGAAGAGGAAGACCGTTAGTTTTCTTGAAATTGATGGTTTTCGTAGTTTGTTGTGTTTTTTGTTTTTTTGTTACATGATTAACCAACCAGTGCCCTATGACGACATGTAATCGATTGAATGTTTGAAGATGTTAAGTTGATCACCGAAATGTAGAAGGATAATGCAGTAAATTAAATCATTTAATGGATTGTATTGTCATTGATGTCAACTTGATATAATCTAATCAGTTATAATCAAAGTGTCAAAGACTTCAGAGAATCAAAGAGAAAAAGATTATGCTTTCTGTAATGCATAAAAGACAAGTATTCACAATGTGACTACAAACACTGACGATCAGTGGAACCTAATAGATAGATATCACCGATAGTCAAGTCAGAGTGATGCCTGAGCAAGAACACCGATGAGAAGAATCACAAGTAAACCCAATGGCCAGAAACATAGTGTAAACTGACGGAGAAGCCCGAGAAGAACTAGAGTGTTGACCAATGCTATCAAAGAGTTAAAACCGAAATTAACTTGAGTTTAGAAATGAAAAACTATCTCGCCAGCAGAGCTAAATATAGAGTTAACTACTAGTTATCATTATTTTCATCGACAAGATAAGCCAGAGATAAGTACATGATTTAAAGTTGTTTTGTCTAGTTGGCAAGAAGATCTTAGTGAGATAAAATAGGAGTTTTTCTTTAAATCTAATTGGAAATAATTGTGGATCATGCCAAGATCAAGAAGATCAGAAACCTAACAATTGTGATATCATGTCTATAAAGAGACAACTCAATTCATTATGAATTGGTGGTGGGTGAATGAATGAAAAGAGGATGTTGAAGAGAAACTGATGAAGAGAAAATTCATACAGTGCTGATTAATCAAGTTGAGGAAAGAGCTAAAGTTTTTTGCAGACACTAAGAAATAGAGCACAACATCATTGAGCATAATCAAAGTGGAGCAAAGGTATAAACAAAGTTATATTGATCAGAATAGTTTTGTGAGATTACTATAGATCTAAAAAGTTTGCAAGTATAAGTTGTATATGTGAACAGATCATATTGTTTCACTTTAACCATTGATTTAGAAAGTCTATTAATTGAGAGGGATTTAAAGATCCTTTTTATATTGAGATACATCCCAAGGAGTATCAAAAATTTTGATCATAAAGATAGCATGAGATGTCAGATACCTATTCACAGGCCAAGTGAGTGTTTGATCAAGGATGGTAGCATAGAGATGCTTGATATCAAGTGACAGACTAAAATTTTAAATCCTCTAACAAGGTCACACCTAATAGTGTGTTTTTAACCTTTAACAGGGTTGTCTCTTCACTGAGCCACTTCAGAAGAGTGAAAATTTTGGGTTATCAGTCCCAAGTGGTTTTTCCCTTAACAAGGTTTCCATGTTAAAAATCCATGTGTCAATGTGTTTATGAGTCATTACTTTAGTGTTTTTCATTACACTTAACTTAATTGGATTGATTAGTAAACTCTATATTATTTATTCTCTTTCATTAATTAACAGACTGCCATTCAGTAAATCTACAGTAGAAGGTTTTACAAAGCATTCTGAGCAGTAGTAATTTGAAATAAGTATTTGGAGGCATTCATCTTATAGGACTAAAGATGACTAGAGGCTTAATATTGTGGTACTAAGTTTTAAGGGTTGATTATTGGAAAAAATTTTAGGCCACTAATTCACCCCNCTAATTCCCCCCCCCCCCCCCCCCTCTCAGTTATTACTAATAATTGGTATAAGAGCTTGTGTGCTTAGAAAAGGAGTTTAACAACTCAAGCAAAAGATCACAAGATGAACAAACGAGATGTGCCCAAGTTAAATAAAGACAACTTTGCATCATGGCAAAGCAGAATAAGACTCCACCTATCAGGTATTGGAAATGATATTGTTCAATACTTAGATATTAAATATGTGTTGCCTATTGGACCTCATACTTTTGAGCAATTAAGAGTCAAGCATGAGCATAACTGCATGATGATAGAACTTGCATCATCACTCTCCAATGTTGAGTTTGAATATTTCAAAACCTACACCTCTGCAAAGAAAATGTGGGATAAGTTGAAGCTTGTATATAGAGGAGATGCCAATGTACTAAGAGCAAAGGCAGAAAGCCTAAGAGGGAGGTTTGATGACCTAAGGATGAAAGAAGGAGAAAACATTACTCAGTATAGCTACAAAATCAAAGAGGTAGTAAATGCTATCTGAGGAGTTGGAGGTTTACTTGAAGAGGAGACAGTGGTAAGAAAAATATTAAGAACCTTACTGCCTGTTTATGCTATTAGAGTTTCTTCTATTAAATAAATGAGAGCAGTTGCAAATAATACAGTTACTCTAGATAGTTTGATTGGTAGACTAATTTCATTTGAGATGAATAACTTTAACAATAGTTTCCTACCATCTATAGAATCTACATTCAAATATTCTCTAAAGATAAGTAACTCAAGTCATAGACATGCTGTTAGAAATGATAGTGACAATGATAATGAGGATCAAGGAATTGATGAAATTGAAGCACTTATGGCAAGAAGATTGCAGAGAGGCAAAGGAAGATACAGAGGTAAATTAACACTTGTATGTTTTAATTGTAAAGAAGTTAGACACTTTGCTGCAAGATGTCCAAACCAAAGAAAAGATGACAGAGGAAATGTCAGATCATTTGAGAAGAAGTTTGATAAAGGTGAAAATAGAGATTACCAAAGCAACCAACAATCAGACAAGAGAGATACCCAAGACTACAAGGACAAAGGGAAGAAAGCTTGTTACCTAGCTGAGAATAGAGTTGATGAAACTGACATCAAATCAGAAGAAGACATCAAGATGGTATTTGTAGCCATGAAGGATGATTAAGATGAAAATGAAGAAAGGTATGTAGAAACTACACTCATATCTAAATTTAGTAAGAATGATGTCTAGATCATAGATAGTGGCTGCACTCACCATATGACTGGTGATAAACAAAAGTTTGAGACTTTTGAATACTATAATGGTGATTCAATAAGAATGGGAAATGATACACCTTGTATAGTTGAAGGTAAAGGAATCATAATGTTGAATAACCCGATAAAATGTGAAAATGCTTACTGGGTTAATAGACTAAATTAAAATTTGTTAAGTGTTTCTCAGTTGAACAATTCAGGTCATAGAGTAGCATTTGAAAATAAGAAGGCAAAGATCTCCAATGAATCAGGAAGGTTGATTGGTACCGGTGAGCAGACAAAAGGTAACCTTTTCTATCTTGATGAAACTAACACCACTTGTTTGATGGCTAGAAATGAAGACATATGGTTGTGGCACAAAAGATTGTGTTATGTGAAATTTGACAACATGATAAAGATAAGCAACAAAAGGAATATCAGAGGCTTATCGACAATGATTAAGCTCGAGCATATCATGTGCAAGAATTATCAAAAAGGTAAGATGACAAAGTCTAGTTTCAAGATTAAAACCCATACATCTACTACAATTCTAGAATTAGTCCATATGGATCTATGTGGACCCATGAGGACAAAGAGCTACTATGGAGATAGGTATTTTATTCTCTTTGTTGATGATTTCTCTAGAATGATGATAGTCATATTTTTAAAAGATAAATCAGAAGCATTTAAGATGTTTAAATGGTACAAAGCAATTGTAGAAAAACAAAGTGAAAAGAAATTGAAATGCTTAAGGTCAGATTTAGGAGGGGAATTTACATCAGAAGAATTCATTGACTATTGCAATGAGCATGGAATTAAAAGATAGGTTTCTGCACCAAGGACAGCACAGCAAAATGGAATTGCTGAGAGGAGAAACATATCAATTGTTGATTGTGCAAGAACATTGATGATTGAGAAAAGCATCACTCAAAATTTTTGGAGGGAAGCAGTTAGTACTGCTGTCTACACACTAAATAGAGTACAATTGAAGAAGGACACAAAGAAGACACCATATGAGCTTTGGTATGGTCATACACCAAATGTAAGTTACTTCAGAATCTTTGGTAGTCAATGTTATATTTTGAAGGATGATAGAAATGGAAAACTTGACTGCAAAAGTGAAGAAGGTATCTTCCTAGGGTATTCAACCAAAAGCAAGTCTTATAAATGTCTTAAAAAGTCATCTAAAAAAATCATTGAAAGTGCAAATGTAAAAATAGATGAATTTGTAGAAAAGAATGATAAGGAAAGCAAAAAGGAACTGGAGGACTGCAACAAGTTTGTTTATATAGAACTTGACACTCTAATCGAGAAATAGTGTGTCACTCTCGAGCATCAGAACATTGCACCTGAGCGTCAGGCTGCAATTATCGACGATCAGGATAATACTCAAGATGATGTTTTGAACAATGGAGATGAAAATGAAGGTGAAGAAGATGATCAGAATGATGAACACGGAGCTAAACCAAAACTTTCCAAGTATGTCAGAAGATGTCATCCACAAAATCAAATCATAGGAGACAAGAAGGATGGAACAAGAACAAGAAGTAAGTCACTTAACACCACATGTTTACTTTGTGATTTTGAGCCTAAATATGTTAACAATACACTTGAGAATGAAGAATGGGTCAGTGCTATGAATGAATAAATATAATAGATTGAGAAGAATAATACATGGACACTAGTACTAAGACCAAATGACAAGAATGTCATTGGTACCATATGGATATTCAAAAACAAACTGAATGCCAATGAAGAAGTCACTAGAAACAAAGAAAGATTAGTATGCAAGGGATATGCACAAGAAGAAGGTATTGATTATGGAGAAAAATTTGCACCCATTTCTAGACTAGAAGGAGTTACAATATTACTTGCTTATGATGCATTTAAAGGATTCAAGGTATACCAAATGGATGTTAAATCTTCATTCCTAAATGGAATACTAGAAGAAGAGGTATACATTGAACAACTAGAAGGTTTTGTTGATCCAGACAAGAGAAACATGGTATGTAGACTACATAAAACCTTGTATGGATTGAAACAAGCACCTAGAGCCTAGTATGAAAGACTTCACTCCAATATCATTAGCATAAAATTTGTTAGAACAAGTGAAAATAGAAATCTATACTTAAAAGAAGATACCGATGGTAATACTTTGATTGCTAAAATTTTTGTTGAGGATATCATTTTTGGGGGAAATGAATTGTTATGCAAATCCTTTGCTAATGGAATGAGAAAGGAATTTGAAATGTCTATGTTTGGAGAGATAAAATTCTTTCTTTGTCTACAGATTCTTCAACAAGATGCAGACATAGACATCACTCAGTCCAAATACATCAAGGAAGTACTAAAGATATTCAAGATGGAAGATTCCAAACCAGTTAGAACACCTATGGCTATTGGATGCAAGCTAAAAAAAGAAGACAAGATAATGAAGGCATTATATTTTTCCATTAGTACATAAGGAAAAACATGATCTGCACCATTGGTTTACTCCACACCGATAGACAGGGCACAACACAACCCGACGCTAAGGTTACCCGATAAACACTATTAAGTGTTATTCGATGACAAAAAGGTTAAAGGAAACCCGACGAGTAACAACAGTGCAACCCGATGGAACAGAATAGAGAGGAACCTGAAAGACAAAGGGAACTTGATGAATAGTTCAAACAAAGGAACACCAAGAGACTTCAAGTTCAACCCGACGACCAAGAACTGACAGTCAGTTACATCCCGTAAAAAGTGGATCTGCCTTTCCACGTCACATAAATCACTAAAGTTTTATTTATAGCTTCTTGATTTATTTTTAAATCCATTATGTGCAAAGGAAGCAATGTATTTATTATTGTTTTAATTAGTTTTACTAATTTAAAATATGCAAACTAAAGATCAAGGTCAAGTTGTATACCTTAGATCTAAGAGTTAACATTGTAATGCGTGAATTCCAAGATAGGTCAAATACTTGTATAAATAGGTGCTCAATACATTGAGAATAGTTGTTGTTCAATGAAGATAGTAGCCATGGAGAGAAACTAGAGACCAAATAGAGAATTCATGCAGAAGGACAGAAAAGGAATCAAGTCAATTTCAAGAATATAACAGAAGCTACTAACAAGCAGAGAAAAGGTATTCATCAATCACTTAAGGTGATATTATACTTCTGAGAACTTTAATGGATCTGTAATTAGAAATTATAGATTGTATGTAGTTAGATCAATATTTGTACTCATTCTAACAAGTGTAGTACACTAATGAAATCCTTTCAAGAAAGGTGGGCTTAACCTTCCTATTGTAAAATCTCATAATTGAGTGCACACTTAAATTAGTGTTGTTAAAGCTCTTAACAGAGTAGATCTTAACAGGTCTCCACCTTAATACTCCTAACATGGTAGATCATCAGAAGTGATCAAATTGTAAGTCTTAACTTGCTCCCTTTCATTCTACAGATAGTGAAGTTTTGTGGGTGCCATCCCCACCGCAGTTTTTACTTCCTAACATGAGTTTTCTCCGATACCATATCTTGTGTTATGTGTTTATCATTTTTATGAATGTTTCTATGAATATTGAAAACCATTAAAGATTATAAATGAACAATACATACATAAGAAAGAAAAATAGTAATGGTTGGTAATGTAGTAATGTATGATTACTAATAATGAATAAAGAAAGGTGCTAAAATTTTTAGAGGTATTGATTCACCCCTCCCCTCTCAGTACTACTTCCCATTAATTCCAACAATTGGTATCAGAGCTAAGTATATTCTTGGAAAGCTTAAAGGCTTAAGAGAAAAGATCATACAATGGAGAAATACAAACTTGATAAGAATGTTGAGAACAAAAATCTTGAGATACAGATGTTCTATGAACAGTATAAAGAAGCTAGAATCAAGATGAGAGAGCTACTGGATGAGAGGAAAGGTATGGCTACCCAGAACAATGAAAAAGATTATCAAGAAGAAGAGATTCAAGATTTCTTTAAATCTTCATGATCAAATACAAATAATATATCAGATACACCAGAAGAGAACATCACAAATCTAAAGGAGCTCAATCAAAATCTGACAGAGCAAATAAAGATGTTGCAAATTGGTCAAGAGAGCCAGATGGTAAGAATGATTGATGTGATGAGTTCTGCTAGACAAGCTGAAACATAAAGAACACTTGCTATTGATGATAGAAGGAAGATTACTAAGAAACTACAAGAAAAGGAATTGGAAATTCAAAGACATGCTGAGCATCACCATGATCTCACAAATCAGATTATTCTTATGAGTCAAGAAGCAAACAGACTAAATATGGAACTCATTGAAAGAATACAGATTATCGGTGAACTAAGAGAAGAAAATGAAAACATAAAACATGAGGTTAGAATTTAGCAACAACATAATGAGATTATCAGAAAGGCTAAAGAGAGAAATAAAAGAATGGATAAATTTCTTGAAGGACAACGGAGATTCAACAACAACAAACAACGGTATAGGCTTTACTGAAAATGAAGATTCATCAAATCAAGCAAGCTCAAAGAATGTCTATAAAAATCCAAGACCAAGAAAGCTAACATGCAAGCACTGTGGAAAGAAAGGGCACACATCAAATGTATGTTGAGGTAAAATGAAAGGTATTCCTAAATCTACACCTACATTCATAGGATTATGTTATAAATGTAACAAGAAAGGGCATAAGGCTTATGAATGCAAGAGAAAGATAGAATAACCAAAGAAGGAAACCTAGATGGAAAAATATTGTCCTACATGCAAGATGAATGGGCACACATTTGAAGAATGTTAGAAAAATAAAAAGCAAGCATGGAAGCCTAAAGGTCAAAAGATTCCTTATCAACTAAAAAGAATAAGTAATCAATATACATGGGATTACAATACATGGACAAACTATACAACATGTGGTAGATATGGTCACATTGCTGCAAACTACATGAGAGCATGGACCAAAATATCTAGAGACTGGTCAAACCCCGGAATGGCATGCTTGCACTATCATAAATTTGGTCACCTCAAGAAATATTGCAAGGATCGATTGACATAAACAAGCACATATCCCAATGGAAACACCATTGAAGATATCCAGAGGGAAAGAGACAAAATGTGGATAAAAGCTTCAAGCAATGATGAAGCTGGGACAAGCAATGCAAATGATGATACCCCATCCAATGGATCTAGTGACATCACCACCACCACTTAAGTTGAACAAGTAAGTATGGAACTGCACTATTCCAAGACCTATTTTGCATCAGCTCCATTATAAAATTGATAGAAAGTCAAAATCTGCATGAATAAAGATTCATTTTATGTTACTTGTTACAATTCTGAGAAATCAACCCCGTCAGTATACACATACCAAAAATCATCGGTGAACAAAGAAGATAAGTTGTTCTACACTTAATGGAGATTGTCGGTCAACATACAAAGTGACTAAGTTGCCAATATAACCTGACACCCATCGGTAAGAAGGGGAAAGTTAAAAGTTGTCACTATAGAATACTGATATATGTCGGTACAAGAAAAATTGTTAACAACTATCCCAGAAAACTCAACTTCACCGATGATGTTTTGTAAAGTCTTCCCGATGAAACCCGTCTTCATATCCTGATGAGTCATTGAGCATTTAATCCAAAGAGTTAGGGAAAAAGTCTATAAATAGTCTATAGGACAACTTCATTTTTCACCCGCAATTTTAAGCGAAAGACAAAGTGTTTAATGAGCAGAAAGTAGAGCGTCCTCAGATCAATCTAAGCACATAGAAAATAGATCTTTCACCACCATTGTGAATTGAAGTAAGTATCAAAGGCATCGAAAGATCTCTATCGTTGTTTTTCAAGAAAGCCCTAAATTTCTAGAAAACCCTAAAACCTAAAAAATGATGGCAACCACCTCAAGAACTACTAAAATCAAGAATGATAAGAGGAATGTGGTTAAGATGATCAAGACTAGTACATGTGTAGAACCCAAGTATAAGATATGCCCAAAAATTGCATCGAAACCTGATGAAACTGGCACATTTTCAAAAATCCCACCTAGAGTTTTACTCATAGAAGATGTTAGGTCTTATATTCACTGCAAGATCGCAGAGATAGGTGATCTTGAAATGGATGAAGCTTTTAAGAAGCTTTGTGATGCCAAAGGGAAATTGAAGGAAGAGCACAAACACTTGGAAGTCAAAGGGTTAACTAATGCCCTACATTTCCTGACAGAATTCAAAATAGAATGGATAAGGTTAGTCATGAGCAGAATGCATGACAACAAGCTATGGCTAGACCAACCCAAGAAAATAAACAAGGATGTTCTTCATGCTATCACTGGTTATCCAATAACCAAATAACCTAGGGCACACAAGAATCCATCCATGAAAGAAGTTGAAAAAATCACCAATGAAGAAGGAGATAACATAGGTCTCAAAGTGAACACAATCAGTGATGGAGAACTAAAATTTGGTGCATGTGTTATTGGGTATAAAATCTTTCAAGCTAGCAGATTGAACAATAGTAAGCACAACTTACAAGATAGTGACCAAAGGAATTTAGATGGATCTGTGTGATATCCTATTAAAACAACTTGACGAGAACATGATCAAAATTAGGTCTACAAAGACCAACACATGAAAAGATGATGGAGAGGACTAGGATTCCCAAACAACTTGTAGAAAAACATAAAAATGAAATATGTTTTATGGCAGATACAGATTTCACCTATATCAAACCAATTGTACCAAGGACAGCTTGGTTAGCACCAATGGACTATGAGATCAATATTGATCAAGCTACAAGTGTAATTGAGGCATTAATAAATGAGCCCATTGATAGCAAACAACCAAGGTTTGGAACTTATGAAGAGGCCAAATAAAAGATAAAACAAGGCCTAGAAATCAAGAAAACTGTAAACAAAAAGGATAAAATTGTTAGAAGTAGGACATGCCCTATTCTCCCAAGAACACCTGCATGCACGCCTGTTACAAGAAGAAGCAAAGATAGAAGAGAAGAGAAGAAACTATGGCGGCTAAAAAGCCAGTGGAGACATCGTATGCAATAGAAAACAATATATTAACAATATGTTTCTACAAATTACAATGTGATGTAAAAGAACTCCATAATGAAATGCAAAGAGGTGAATCCTTATAAAAGGAATCACGAAACCCTAAAAGAGAAACCCTAAGGTTAGCTAAAGCAAACTAGAGTGAATAGGTGAGTTAGTAATTAGATCATAATGATTTAATTAAAAACCCGATAGACTATTACTCTAACACCCCCCTTGAAGATAAGCTTAGGGAGAAGCAAAACCTAGGAAACTACTGTAGAAAGCAGGAAAGAAGGGTCCCGGCAACAAGGCCTGATCAGGTACCCAAGTACAAGAAAATAAACTAGATGAAGGAAAATGAGCCTTCAATCTAGGGAAAGTCCCAAAGAGAGGAACAAGAAAGAGCAAGAAGCATCTCCGAAGCATGAAGCTGTAAACTCTGTCAGAAGAGACTGCTGGAACCCCCACTGAAGTGCATGAATAGGTAGAGAAGACAATGTTTGAAGAGATAATCAATCAAACCAGGAAGTAATAGAACCAATAGGTGAACCCCCCATAATGCTGAACAGGGAGAGGTGACAGGAACACTGAAATGCAATGCCAGAAACATCTGTAGAAAGAAGAACCAGGAACACCAACAGTGAAACAGAAGTACAAACACAAGATAAAGGGTGGTGTCACTAACACATAGCATGGGATAATTTCATGGAAGGTATGCTCACTTGACAAAGGTGGATGAGCCCAAAATGGCATAACATCATAACCCCCCATGGCACTTTATAGCAGAGTGCAAGTACAAAAACCATACAAGTTGTACAAGATCCCACAAATGCAAAAGTAGGCACTTTATCATAGTGTATTTATAGAACAAATATGCAATAGTGGAGAACCATACAAGCTCAGAAGTCAGAAAGAAGACTGAGCTAGAAAATCAGAAGAGGAGATCCCAAGACCTGTAGAACCTAAGCAATCTGCCAAAGTGCAAAAAATGTCAAACTCAGAGGAGAGATAACCTAGAGAAGAATCTAGAAAAAATACCCTTGCAACTAAATAGTTCACTGAACCAGCTTTCCAACGATATCTGGTTTGCCAAAAATGGAGTCTGGATGAGCAAGATATGGCTCCCAGAAGGCAAAAACAAACACCAGACTTTAACAGCAAAAAATGCTATCAAAATAGAAGAACCCAAAACCTTGACTGCCATCATCAGAAAGTTCTCAGAAAGAGCTTTCCAATAGTATATGGAAGTCAGAAAAAGACCCCCGGATGCTCAAGATAGAGCAAAAACAGTCCAGGAGGGTCAGAAAGGCCTCAAAATCCAAGGTTAAGCCCTTGGGGCTAAAAAAATTTGGGCCCTCGGGTGCATGGCACGTGCAGGGGGCTGGGCCTAAGCCCCTAGTCTGGCATATGACCGGCCACCTAAATAGAAGGCTCATGGGGGCTAATAGCAGAGCCGCCACCGGGCGGATCGGTGACCACCGGTGGAGTGGAGGTCGGGCCGCAAGGGCCGCGGAGGGCTCTGAGCGGTGGGAGCTAGCGAGGTGGCGGGGGCCACGAAGTAGGCCACAGGGGAGGCGGAGCCAGAGGGGAGGTGGAGCTGCTGGGGACCGCAGAGTGGCGGGAGCTGGTGTGGCCGCAGAAGAGGTGGGCGCCGGGAACAAGGGCCGGAGGAGCCGCTGGCGGCGGAGCCCAGAGCGGTGTTGCGGTGGTGCCTTTTCAAAAAACAAAGCCTGCAGTGAAAAAAAAAAAAACCATTAAAAATTAGGTTTTTTAAATTTTTTTGCCTCGGTTTCCGTGCCATACGGCACAGGAAACCAAATTTTTTTGTCTCAGAGTCCAGTAGTCCAAAATGGACAAATTTTATTTCATTTCTGGGGTTTTTTGGTGCTCTAAGCTCAATGACAATGTTTGTTTGAGCCCAAAGTGACCATAACCAAAGCCTGCCCCTGAAACACCACAAAAAATACTGAAAAACCTCTAAAACCATCTATGTCTGATACGCTTCAACAAAAAATGAACAGTCAGTTGCAGGATGACTCTGATACCATGTTAGAAGTAGGACATGCCCTATTCTCCCAAGAACACCTGCATGCACGCCTGTCACAAGAAGAAGCAAAGACAAAAGAGAAGAGAAGAAACTATGGTGGCCAAAAAGCTAGTGGAGACATCGTATGCAATAGAAAACAATATATTAACAATATGTTTCTACAAATTACAATGTGATGTAAAAGAACTCCATAATGAAATGCAAAGAGGTGAATCCTTATAAAAGGAATCATGAAACCCTAAAAGGGAAACCCTAAGAGCTAAAGAAAACTAGAGTGAATAGGTGAGTTAGTAATTAGATCATAATGATTTAATTAAAAAATTGATAGACTATTACTCTAACAAAAATGGTTAAGAATCTCAATAAGATTCTATCTGTAATAGATGATGAACAAGAACAACCAGAGACTACCGATGAATAGGGCACCATCGATAAGGAACAAGAAGAAAAGAAATTAGATTCTGAGGAGACTAAATTTGATACACCTCCACCTCCACCTCCTGCAAAGAAGTAGAGGAAAAGGAGTCAAACTGTTGCAACCGAAACAACACCCCTTAAGAAAGGTCAAGTAAGGACCTACATAAGGAAGCAACCAACTAAGAGAAAAAGGCAACAAACTATGAAAACCACACCACCAAAGAAGAGGAAAAGGTTGGTTATGATAAAGGCTGACATAGAAGACACTCAAGATGATGAGCCTGATGTAGCAAAGAAGAACTACAAGAATCAAACAATTGATGAAGCTGCTAAATCCATTGCTACACATGGTACAATGACTGATAAGAAAATCAGACAATGGGATACACTAAACCTAGAGGACCAGAATAAGATACAAGAGGCAATTATAAAGTCAATGATCAAGATTAAATATGCACCTACAGAATTTGTCAGTCAAATACCTCAAGAGTTAGGTAAAAGGGTATATCAACAATGGTCATATGCTTTGCAAACTGAAAGAGAAGCAAGGGAGAGGGTACTAGTGTCAATAATGCCTCCTGAATCCAAAGTTGAAGAGATCAAAGAAATACTCAAGAAGCATTCAAGTAAATTTGTGGCCAAAATAAGGGCATACAAAGTATTATAAAACAAATTCATAGAGTTGGACAAAATGACTGAAACTAAATGGAGACAACTTCTGGATCTACCAGTAGAGTCAACAAGTGGTGAGAATCAATTACTTCTCACCAACACACCTCATAGAGAGGAGGAGATAGAAAATTCAAGTCCTCAGCACATTGCTCTGGACAATACTAAAAGTGATAATGAGCCTATTAATGTCGACACAGTCATGGATGATATTATCCAAGATATCACTAACTATAACTCTGACAAAGACCCGCAGAAGAAAGATGATGTCATATTTATCACACTTAAAGATCAATGAAAGCAGCAAGAATTATAGACATCATATGGTACAATATTTAATTTTGTTGATGAACAAGTGCAGGACACTTCCATCATGGACTCCAAAGAACCAGCCCCTACAGACCAAGTGCAAAAAGATGAGGATATCAATGCTCCAAAAGGTTAAACCGACGAGCAGGACACCACTCTGAATACAACCCAAGAAACCACTCAAATCAATATGTCTGTACTAATGAAGGAAATAAATATTCTAGAGGGTAATGATGGATCTGCAGTGGAGGACACAAGCACACCCAAGGACAAGGGTGATACTGAAGCAAAAGACACAACTGTAGAGAAGGATACAACCAATGATCAAAGAGAGACATCTACTAATCAAAATAAGGAGGAAACTCAAAAGGAAAAAGGGGACACACAAATAGAGAAAGGTGAAGAAGCAAAGCAAGATGAGAAGGAGAAACAATCAAAAGAAAAAATTACAGAGACACCCAAGGTTGAAGGAGAGATGTCTTCACAAAACTAACAGGTGCCACTCGAGCAGAAGACACAAGAAGCATCTTCCACAAGGCCTTCACCAACCACTTCAGAGAGAACAAATGAACTAGCTATGGTAGTTCATACATCTGCATCCCCTCAAATCTCAAAGAAGAAGAAAGGAAAGAATAAGAATCCAGTAACTCTGGATGAAATCATTGAGATTCTGGTTTGTGATCCAATAACATTGGATCCAACTGCATTAACAAAGTATGCCAAGATCTGTGAGAGAAAATCTATTCAAGACAAACTAAAGAGAGAAGAAAAAGAGGCCAAAGTACTAGAAGTAGCAAGAGGATTACTTCAACAGATTGTACCTGATATAGATATTGATCAAAAATATCCAATGCTTGATCAATTGGTAATACTCACAGATGCAATAACATCTCAGAATATTGATGCTAAGAAGGTTATGGAAGAGAGACTTGAACAAAAGTATGAGTTCAAGCTAGCCAAGAAAATAAGCCAGGAAGTGGCATTGAAAAAGGTTAAGCTATCTGAATTGGTAAGTACAATTGATCCAGTTATATTAGAAGCTATTACCTTAATACAAAAATTGTGCACTTTAGATCAACTCACTCAGGAGTATACCGACAAGATAGAGAAAATTGATGTTGATCTTAAGACTAGTGCACAAAGTCTTACCAACACTAAAGAAGAACTTAAATTTCACAATGAACAAATCATGCAGGCTAGGAAACAAAGATAGGACATACAGTTTGTAGAGATGAAGTACAGAGATGAGGTAAATTATCTCCAAGCTAAGCTCTTACTGACACTTACACTCCTATGACATGTGACATAGGCAAATACACTAATTGCCACCCCAGAAATGTTTGTCCTAGATAGCATTTATGATATACACACGAGGCTAGAGCTACACCACATGGCTCTAGAACAAATGAAAGAAAAATTGGAGAAAATGCTTGAAGATATCAAGGAAACCCACTCAAATGTATTTGACACATTGTAAGTTAAACATTTTTGTCACAATTTTGACATATTATAAGTTGTACATTTTTGTCATAAGTATCAAAGAAAGGGGGAAATTGATATGTTCACTCACTCACATCAATTCAAAGGAGGAAACAGTATGTATAGTAAAAGAAAAAGGAAAATACAAGGAGAAAATAATATGTACATACATAGAAAAGAACAAAGAATGTATAGTATACATGTACATATACTTATACTATACTGATGCATACAATTAGGGGGAGTCATATGATGACAAGGATATAGACATGGTGTACATACTAAACACTTTAGTATTATGCACATATCAGTTTTTGATACTAATGTCAAAGGGGGAGATTGAAGGCATTATATTTTGTCATTAGTATACTTAAGGAAAAAAATGATCTGCACCATCGGTTTACTCCACACTGACAGACAGGGCACAACACAACCCGACGCTAAGGCTACCTAATAAACACTGTTAAGTGTTATCCAATGACAAAAAGGTTAAAGGAAACCCAATGATTAACAACAGTGCAACCCGATGGAACAACACAGAGAGGAACCTGACAGACAAAGGGAACCCGATGAACAGTTTAAACAAAGGAACGCCGAGAGACTTCAAGTTCAACCCGACGACCAAGAACCGACAGTCGGTTACATCCCGTAAAAAGTGTATCTAACTTTCTACGTCAGATAAATCACTGAAGTTGTATTTATAGCTTCTTGATTTATTTATAAATCCATTATGTACAGAGGAAGTAATGTATTTATTATTGTTTTAATTAGTTTTACTAATTTAAAACATGCAAACTAAAGTTCAAGTTCAAATTGTAAACCTTGGATCTAAGAGTTAACATTGTAATGCGTGAATTTCAAGATAGGTCAAATACTTGTATAAATAGGTGCTCAATCCATTGAGAATAGTTTTTGTTCAATGAAGATAGTAGCCATGAAGAGAAAATAGAGACCGAATAGAGAATTCATGTAGAAGGACAGAAAAAGAATCAAGTCAGTTTCAAGAATAGAATAGAAGCTACTGTCAAGTAGAGAAAATGTATTCATCAATCACTTAAGGTGATATTATACTTTTGAGATATTTAATGGATTTGTAATCAGAAATTATAGATTGTATGTAGTCAGGTCAACATTTGTACTCATTCTAACAAGTGTAGTACACTAATAAAATCCTTTCAAGAAAGGTGGGCTTAACCGTCCTATTGTAAAATCTCATAACTGAGTGCACACTTAAATTAGTGTTACTAAAGCTCTTAACAGAGTAGATCTTAACAGGTCTCCACCTTAATACTCCTAATAGGGTAGATCATCGTAAGTGATCAAATTAAGAGCCTTAACTGGCTCCCTTCCATTCTGTCGATAGTAAATTTTTGTGGGTGCCATCCCCACCGTAGTTTTTACTTCCTAACAGGAGTTTTCTGCGATACCATATCTTGTGTTATGTGTTTATCATTTTCATGAATGTTTCTATGAATATTGAAAACCATTAAATATTATGAATGAACAAATTAACAATACATACATAAGAAAGAACAACAGTAATGGTTGGTAATGCAGTAATGTATGATTACTAATAATGAATTAAGAAAGGTGTTAAAAGTTTTAGAGGTACTTATTCACCCCTCCTCTCTTAGTACTACTTCCCATTAATTCCAATAGATAAATGAGGTAAATTAGACCTTATATAGATCAGTGATTGGAAAACTAATGTATGTTATTCATACCAGACCAGATATAGCACATGTAGTGGGGATAGTTGCAAGATTCTTTGCTAATCCCAAAGAATCACATATGACTGCTGTCAAGAGATTTATGAGATATTTGAAGAACACTGAGGACTATGGATTATGGTAGAAAAGAGAAGGAAAATTTGAGCTACAAGTCTATACACATGCTGGTTGGGTTGGAAACATTGATGACTAAAAGAGCACAACTGGAGGAGCATTCTTCATGGGTGATAGACTTGTCACATGGATAAGCAAGAAGAAAGGATGCATCTCTCAGTCAACTATAGAAGGAGAGTATGTGGCTACTACTACAAATTGCTCTAATATTGCATGGATCAAACAATTGCTGGAAGGTATGCATATGAAGATCCTTGAACTAGTAATTATCTATTGTGATAATACCAGTGCAATAAACATTTCTAAGAATCCAATCATGCATGCTACGACTAATCATATTGCTATCAAGTATCACTATTTGAGAGAAAAATTCCAAGCAAAGGAAGTGACATTGGAATATGTTCAAAAAAAGGAATAGTTAGCTGACATATTCACCAAATCATTATCGAAGGATACTTTTGAGTACCCGAGACAGAGACTATGGGCTCAACCCTTGTCTATTGATCAGTAATCTGACTAGGAGGTTGCATCAGCCTATACCAAATCTGAAGATCAGTCATGTTGATGAAAATACTAAGATGAACAGCAATAGATACATCTATACATTGCAAGGTACATATCTGCACCAAAAATTAGAACTTTGTATTGCTGATGGATAGGGAAATTCAAGGAATATATTATGCAAAGGAATGGAAAATGATATAGATGATAAATCAAGGAGAAGTATGATTGTTTGGCATTGTTGTCAAAGGGAGAGATGTTGTCATTATTATACAAAAGGGAGAGTAATATCTCTTTATCATCAGGGAGAAGCAGAGATATGATAAAAGGAGAGATTATATCAATATCCATGAAGAGAAGTTCTTGAGAATTAGAAAGGAGGAGTTAATCAATATTCTAAGGGAGAGAAATTGATTACATATGAAATATCCATCTAAGGGAGAGAAGTAACAAAGGGAGAGAGTTCAAACAAAGAGAAAGATTTTTATCAAAGAAAAAAGATATTATCAAAGAGGAGGAACAGTCAAGGCGGAGCACATATCAGAATAGAGATATCAGATGATACATCTATCTAGAGAAGGGATTGAAGATTGAAGACAACCACTATGCAAGAAACATATCTAATCTATTTTGAGCTTACCGAGAGCCAGATATTTGTAATAGTTACATTAGAAAAGCTTGATGAAACCGTATATTTCATATTGTATTAGTGATAGTATAGTATGATAATGTAGCATGTTTCCATCAATGCCAAAGGGAGAGATTAATGACATGTAACTGATTGAATGTTTGAAGATGTTAAGTTGACCACCAAAATGTAGAAGGATAATGCAAGACATTAAATCATTTAATGGATTGTATTTTCATTGATGTCAACTTGATATAATCTAATCGGTTATAATCAAAGTGTCAAAGACTTTAGCGAATCAAAGAGAAAAAGATTATGCTTTCTGTAATGCATAAAAGACAAGTATTCACAATGAGACTACAAACACTGATGGTCATTGGAACCCGATGGATAGAGATCACCGACAGTCAAGTCACAGTGATGCCCGATCAAGAACACCGATGAGCATTACCAACAAGAAGAATCACAAGCAAACTCGATGGTCATAAACATAATGTAAACCGATAGAGAAGCCCGAGGAGAACTGGAGTGTTAACCAATGCTATCAAAGAGTTAAAACCAAAATTAACTTGAGTTTAGAAATAAAAAAATATCTAGCTGGTAGAGCTAAATATAGAGTTAACTAGTAGTTATCATTATTTTCATCGACAAGATAATCCAGAGATAAGTACATGATTTAAAGTTGTTTTGTCCAGTTGGCAAGAAGATCTCGGCGAGATAAACAAGAGTTTTTCTTTAAATCTAATTGGCGAGAATTGTGGATCATGCCAAGATCAAGAAGATCAAGAACCTAACAATGGTGATATCATGTCTATAAAGAGACAACTCAATTCATTATGAATTGGTGGTCGGTGAATGAATGAAAAGAGGATGCTGAAGAGAAAATGATGAAGAGAAACTTCATACAGTGCTGATCAATCAAGCTGAGGAAAGAGCTAAAGTTTTATGTGGACACTGAGAAACAAAGTACATCATCACTGAGCAAAATCAAAGTGGAGAAAAGGTATAAATAGAGTTATATTAATCAGAATAGTTTTGTGAGATTATAATAGATCTGAAAATTTGCAAGTATATGTTGTATATGTGCACAAATCATACTATTTCAGTTTAACCATTGATTCAGAAAGTCTCTTAACAGAGTGGGATTTAAAGATCATTTCCATATTGAGATACATCCCAAGGAGTATCAAAAAGTTTGATCATGAAGATAGCATGAGATGCCAGATACCTATTGACAGGCCAAGTGAGTGTTTGATCAAGGATGGTAGCATAGAGATGCCCGATATCAAGTGACAGACTAAAATTTTAAATCATCTAACAAGGTCACACCTAACAGTGTCTTTGTAACCTTTAACAAGGTTGGCTCTTCACCGAGCTCACTTCAGAAGAGTGAAAATTTTGGGTTACCAGTCCCAAGTGGTTTTTCCCTTAATAGGGTTTCCACATTAAAAATCCATGTGTTTATGAGTCATTAATTTAGTGTTTTGCATTACACTTAACTTAATTGGATTGTTTGGTATACTCTAGATAATTTACTGTCTTTCGCTAAATTAACAGATTGTTATTTGGTAAATCTACAGTAGAAGGTTTTACAAAGCATTCCGAGCAGTAGTAATTTGAAATAAGTATTTGGAGGCATTCATCTTATAGGACTGAAGATAACTAGAGGCTTAATATTGTGGTACTAAGTTTTAAGGGTTGATTATTGGAATATATTTTAGGCCACTGATTCACCCCCCCCCCCTCTCAATTATTACTAACACCCTGCCCCTTGTGGCAACAAATTTTGTAACTATTTTTTAGGGATACTTCCTATTCACACCATTTTGTAGGGGTCACGGGTGCGACTATAGTCTATATAGTATATTAGTGATGTAAATTTTCAAAATAATTAATGAAAATTTTTCTCTTTGACTTCAGCTAATTAACATTCATTTTAGCTTTCCAGTTTACTCTTAATGAATGTTAAAAATCTTGGTTACTCTTAATGAATGATAATAGATTGTCTGTGTAATTTGTTTTAAATGTATAAATGCATAATTAGTGTAATTTTTGATCTTTTTCTGTAATTCTTTGCACCTATTAACAGATATTGTAGTCCTTTGGATGAGCAAAGATGAACATTTCAAGGAGTATTCCAGGCCAAAAGGGAAAAGAAACCCCTATTTTTCTATCTTCCTCTGGAAACAAGACACGTATTAGTGTGTGAGATAATAGATTGTCTGTGTAATTTTGTTTAATTGTAATTTTGTAAAGAAATCTAAAGACTAATAGTAATATATTGATAAATTATATGCCATATCCATGTGTGATGTGAACAAAAAAAATGTTTAATGTATGTGTGTTATCTATTTAACAGTAATAACTTAACTTTTGCATGTGTCATGTGTGCAACTGTAGAATTGTAAAAGTTTAAACTATTCATTTATTCTTTAGTATTTACAGTAAAACTAAAGTCTAAAATTAGCATAACAAATTTTATTATCAATTTGTATTTTATGGGTATTACTAATTAGACATTTATCAGTTTGCATTTTATGGGTATTAATAATTAGACATTTATCTATGGTTGCAATATTTTAATTAGTTGTTGTATCTATGTATTAATAATTAGACATTTAAGCATGCTTCATCAGAAATAAGGAAGTGATGGTATTTCCATTTTAAAAATAATTAGGTTTCTTTATCAGTCCAGAGATAAAGCAAGTTTCTATTTTTAATATTTAATTTAATTTAAATTTAATAAATTTTTGGCGTATGGTGTATTTCTAGCTGAAGGGGAAGTAAAACCTAAAATAAACCAATAATGTATTAACAAGGCAAAAGTGAATGGGACCCGCGACACTTGACAGTGACTACCAACAACTGTTGGATGAGCATAGATCAATGACGTACGGTGTATTTTAGGATGAAAGGGAAAAGAAACCTCATTTTTGCAAACCTATTCTAGAATCATGACATGTTTCCACTCACACAATCAGTATCATTCAATGATGATGTTTGAGGTGACTAGGTGATTCGTGACTACTAGTAATGACAAGCCAAAAGTTAATGGGACCCGTGACACTTGATAGTGACTACCAACGACTATTGGATGAGCATAGATCAATGACCCAAGGTGTGTTTCAGGCCAATTTGTGGAACAATCACCTCTTTTTGTAAATTTCCCTCGAAACAAGCACATGCCATGAATTAACACTCAACAAAATATAATTAAAATTTAAATTGGAGTAAAACTAAATATTTAATAAGTGTAATAACTAATAACCAATAAGCTCAATTTCAGGTCTCCAACTAAAATTGTAATGTCAAATGATTAAGTGACATGTGTCCTAGTGACATCAAATATTTGTCTTCATAAAGAAGAAATAAAAGTTATCACGAGTCACGGTTGTACAATTTTTCCCTTTAGGTATTCAATCTAAGTTTTAAATTTTTTAGTTCTAACTAGTATACTGTATTAGAGATTTAGAAAGGGGCTATGGCTTCTAGGTTGAGGATTGAGGAATGCAACAGAGTCACTTAGCTCTTTTCCCACTCATACTCTGCACAAATTGAAATTTTAGGTAAAATCCTAAACACCTGCGTGATGAACCATAACTGATTGAATGTTTGAAGATGTTAAGTTGATCGCTGAAATGCAGAAAGATAATGCAAGACATTAAATCAGTTAATGGATTGTACTGTCATTGATGTCAACTTGATATAATCTTATTGTTTATATACAAAGTTTCAAAGACTTTAGAGAATTAGAGAGATAAAGGTTATGCCTTCAGTAATGCATAAAAGATCAACATTCACTAAGTCACTACAAACACTGACAGGTAGTGCACCCCGACGGACAGAGAAAACTAAAAGTAAAAGTCATAGTGTTTCCCAAGTAAGAAACTTGACAAGCATTACCCATGAGAAGAACTTCATAGTGATGCCCGATGGATAGGAAAACCTAATGAACAGACAACCCCGATAGAGATGCCTGAGGAGAATTGAAGTGTTGCTGAAGCTATCAAAGTGTTAAACACTAAAATTAACTGAAGTTCAAAAATGAAAAAATACTTAGCTAGCAAGGGATAAAGATAGAGGTAATTGGTTGTTAACATTGTTCTCATCAACAAGTTAAAGCCAGAGATAAGTAAAAGATTTAAAGTTGTTTTATCCAGTTGTCAAGGAGAAATCTACAGGATAAAACTGAAGTAAAGCTTTAAAGAAGTATTAGCTAAGATTATGGATCATGCCAAGAACAAGAAAATCAAGAAGTGAGAAACAGTGATATCATGTCTATAAAGAGACAATCTAATTCATTATGAATTAGGGGAGTGAATAGAGAAAGAGGATACTGGAGAGAAACTGATGAAGAACAACTTCATACAGTTCTGATCAATCAAGCTGAGGAAAGAGCTAAAGATTTTTGCAGACACTGAGCAATAGAGAAGCATAGCATCACCAAGTATAAAGAAGTGGAGAAAAGGTATTGAAAAGATACATTGATCAGAAAGGTATTATGAGCTTACAATAGATCTAAAAATCTACATGTCTAAGTTGTATGTGTGAATAGATCATTTACTATTTCAGTTTAATCATTGATTTAGAAAGTCTCTTAATCGAGCAAGACTTAACAATCCTTTCTATATTGAGATACATCCCAAGGAGTATCAAAATGTTTGATCATGAAGATAGCATGAGCTGCCAGATACCATTTGACAAACTAGGTTTTAGTCATAGAAGGTAGCATAGAGATGCCCGATATCAAGTAACAAACTATTCTATTTAAATCCTCTTACAAGGTCACACCTAACAGTGTGTTTGTAACCTTTAATAGGGTTGGATCTTCACCGAGCTCACTTCAGAAGAGTGAAAATTTTGGGTTACCGGTCCCAAGTGGTTTTTCCCTTAATAGGGTTTCCATGTTAAAAATCCATATGTCAATGTGTTTATGAGTCATTACTTTAGTGTTTCTCATTACACATAACTAATCTGGATTGATCAGTATACACTAATCAATTTACTACTTTTTGGTAAATGAAAGACTGCTAATCGGTAAATAGTAAGAATAATTTTTGATAGTGAACTCCAAGCAGTAGTTATTTGTTAAGATTGTTTGAAGGCATTCATCTTGTAGGAGTGAAGATAACTTGAGGCTTAATATTGTGGTACTAAGTTTTTGGGTTGATTTATTGGAATATTTTTTAGGCCTCTAATTCACCCCTCGCCCCTCTCAGTTATTCTAACAATTGGTATCATAGATTGTGTGCTTAGAAAGGGATTTAAATATCTCAAGAAAAAGATCACAAGATGAACAAATGAGATGTGCCCAAGTTGAATAAAGACAACTTTGCATCATGGCAAAGCAGAATAAGACTCCACCTATCAGGTATTGGTAATGATGTTATTCAACACCTTGGTACTAAATATGTGTTTCCTATAGGACCTCACACACTTGATAAATTGAGAGAAAGGCATGAGCATAATTGCATGATGATAGAGCTTTCTTCCTCACTCTCTGATGTTGAGTTTGAAGATGTTAAAACCTGCACCTCTGCAAAGCAAATGTGGAATAAATTGAAGATGGTACATAGAGGGGATTCTCATGTACTAAGAGCCAAGGAAGAAATCCTAAGAGGGAGGTCTGATGACCTAAGGATGAAAGAAGGAGAAAATATCACTTAGTATAGTTGCAGAATCAAAGAGGTAGTCAATGTTATCCGAGGAGTTGGAGGTATACTTGAAGAAGAGACAGTGGTAAGTAAAATCCTAAGAACCTTACTACTTGTATATGCTATTAGAGTATCTGCTATACACGAAATGAGAGCAATTACAAAAAATAATGTTACTCTAGATAGTCTGATTGGTAGACGGATTTCATTTGAGATGAATAACTTTGATAACAGTGTCTTACCATCTATAGAATCTGCATTCAAATCTTCTTTGAAAATAAGTACGTCAAGTCATAGACACACTATTAGAAATTATAGTGAAAGTGATAGTGATGACCAAGGACTTGAAGAGATTGAAGCACTAATGGAAAGAACATTGCACAGAGGCAAAGGTAGATACAAAGGTAAATTACCACTTGTATGTTTTAATTGTAAAGAGGTTAGACACTTTACTGCAAGATATCCTAATAGAAGTAATGATAGAACATATGAAAAGAAGTTTGACCGAGGTGATAACAGAGATTATCGAAGAAATCAACAATCTGATAGAAGAGATACCTGAGACTACAAGGAAAAAAGGGAAGAAATCTTGTTACCTAGCTGAGAATAGAACTGATGATACTAACACCGAATGTGATGAAGACATTGAGATGGTATTTGTAGCCATGAAGGATGATTGAGATGAAGAAGAAGAAAGGTATGTAGAGACTGCACTCATATCTAAGGTTATTAAGAATGATGTTTGGATTATAGATAGTGGCTACACTCACCACATGACTAGTGATAAATAAAAGTTTGAAACTTTTGAATACTATAATAGTGGATCAGTAAGAATGGGTAATGACACACCTTGTCTAGTTGAAGGTAAAGGAACCATAATGTTGAATAACCTAATCAAATGTGAAAATGCTTACTGGATAAAAGGATTTAATTATAATTTTTTAAGTGTTTCATAGCTAAATAACATAAGTCACCGAGTAGCATTTGAGAATAAAAAGGAAAAGATCTTCAATGAATCTAGAAGATTGATCAGAACTGGTGAATAGACAAAAGGTAACCTTTTCTATCTTGACGACATTAACACCACTTGTTTAATGGCTAGAAAAAAAGACATATGGTTGTGTCATAAGAGATTATATCATGTGAATTTTGACAACATGATAAAGATAAGTAATAAAAGAAAAGTAAGAGGCTTACCAAGCATGTCAAAGCCTGAACATATCATGTGCAAGAATTGTCAAAAAGGTAAGATGAAAAAGTCTAGTTTCAAGAGTAAATCCAATACATCTAATACTATTATAGAATTAGTCAATAATGATCTATGTGGACTGATGAGGACAAAGAGTTACTATGGAGATAGGTATTTCAATCTCTTTGTAGCTGATTATTCTAGAATGATGATAGTTATGTTCTTAAAAGATAAATCAGAAGCATTCAAGATGTTTAAATGGTATAAGGCTATAGTAGAAAAACAAAGTGGTAAGGAATTGAAATTATTAAGATAAGATAGAGGAGGGGAATTTATTTTAGATGAATTCACTAACTATTGCAATGAGCATGGAATTAAAAGATAGGTTTTTGCACCGAGAACACCATAGAAAAATGGGATTGCTGAAAGGATAAATAGATCAATTGTTGATTGTGCAAGAACACTGATGATTGAGAAAATCATCACTCAAACTTTCTGGAGGGAAGCTGTCAGCACTATTGTCTACACATTAAATAGAGTACAATTGAAGGACACAAAGAAGACACCCTATGAGCTTTGGTATGGTTACACACCCAATGTAAGTTACTTCAGAATCTTTGGTAGTCAATGTTATATTTTGAAAGATGAAAGAAATGGAAATCTTGACTCCAAAAGTGATGAAGGTATCTTTCTAGGGTATTCCACGAAAAGCAAGGCTTATAAATGTCTTACAAGTCTTCTAACAAGATCATTGAAAGTGCAAATGTAAGAATAGATGAATTTGCAGAAAAGAATCATAAGGAAAGTAGAAAAGAAACAAAAGACTACAACAAGTTTGTTTACACTAAAGAACCTAACACTCTACTCGAGAAATAGTGCGTCACTCTCAAGCAAAAAAAAATTTCACCTGAGCATCAAGCTGCAATTATCAAAAATTAGGAAAATACTCAAGATCATGCTCTGAGCGATGGATATCAGAATGAAGGTCAAGAAGATGAACAAAATGATGGACAAAGAGCTGAACCAAAACTTTCCAAGTATGTTAGAAGACATCATCCATAGAATCAGATCATAGGAGACAAGAATGCTGGAATGAGAACAAGAAGTAATTCACTAAACACTAGATGTTTACTTTGTGATTTTGAGCCTAAATTTGTTTATACTATACTTGAAAATGAGGAATGGGTCAGTGTTATGAATGAAGAAATATAACAGATTAAGCAGAAAAATACATGGACACTAGTACCAAGACCTAATGACAAGAATGTCATTGGTACCAAATGGATATTCAAAAACAAGTTGAATGAGAATGGAGAAGTCACAAGGAATAAAGCAAGATTAGTATGCAAGGGGTATGCACAAGAAGAAGGTATTGACTATGGTGAAACCTTTGCACCCGTTGCTAGACTAGAAGGAGTAAGAATCTTACTTGCTTATGCTACATTCAAAGGATTCAAGGTATACCAGATGGATGTCAAATCTTCATTCCTAAATGGAATACTGGAAGAAGAGGTATACATTGAACAACTAGAAGGGTTTGTTGATCCAGACAAGAGAAACATGGTATGTAGACTACATAAAACCTTGTATGGATTGAAACAAGCACCTAGAGCCTGGTATGAAAGACTTCAGTCATATCTCATAAGAATTGAATTTGTAAGAACAAGTGAAAATAGTAATATGTACTTAAAATAAGATACCGATGGTAATACTTTGATTGCTGAAATATTTGTTGATGATATCATATTTGAGGGAAATGAAATGTTAAGTAAATACTTTTCTAATGAGATGAGAAAATATTTTGAAATGTCTATGTTTGGGGAGATCAAATTATTTCTTGGTCTACAGATTCTTCAACAAGATGCAGGCATGCATATCACTCAGTCTAAATACATCAAGGAAGTGTTGAAGATATTCAAGATGGAAGAATCCAAGCCAGTTGGAACACCTATGACAACTGGATGTAAACTGAAAAAATAAGATGAGTCAAAAGAGTTAAATTAGACCTTGTATAGATCAATGATTGGCAAACTAATGTATGTTGTTCATACCAGACCAGATATAGCACATGCAGTTGGAATAGTTGCAAGATTCTCTGCTAATCCCAAAGAATCACACATGACTATTGTCAAGAGAATTCTGAGATATCTAAAGAACACCGAGGACTATGGATTATGGTAAAAAAGAGAAGGAAAATTTGAGCTTCAAGTCTATATAGATGTTGATTGGGTTGAAAACATTGATGACCGAAAGAGCACAACTGGAGGAGCATTCTTCATGGGTGATAGACTTGTCACATGGATTAGAAAGAAGCAAGGATGCATCTCATAGTCTCCTATAGAAGCAAAATATGTGGCTGCAGCTACAATTTTCTCTAATATTGCTAAGATCAAACAGCTTCTGGAAGGTATCCAGTCATGCATGCTAAAACTAAGCATATTGCTATCAAGTATCACTACTTAAGAGAACAAGTGCAAGAAAAAGAAGTGATACTAGAATATGTTCAATCCAAGGAACAATTAGCTGAAATATTTACCAAGCCATTGTCGAAAGATACATTTGAGTACCTGAGAAATAGACTAAGGGTCCAACCCTTGTCTATAGATCAGGAAGATGACTAGGAGGCTACATTATCCTATACACAAATTAGAAGATCATTCATGTTGATGCAAGCACAAAGATGGACTTCCAAAATACATTTGTATGCAGAAAGGTACATATCTACACCAAACACCATAGTCACTATATTGTTGATGGATAGGGAAATTCAAGGAGTATATTATAAAAAGGGTTGGAAGATGATATGGAAGAATTGTTTGGCATTTTTGTCAAAGGGAGAAGTTATCTCATTATCAAGGAGAGAGATTTGAAGGGAGAGATTATATCATTATCCAAAGGGAGATATTACATATGAAATATCTATCAAAGGGAGAGAAGTAACATGAGGGAGAGAATAATACTAAGGGAGAGATTATTGTCAAAGGAAAAAGAGATGATCAAGAAGAGGAATAGTCAAGACAAAGCACATATCAGAAATAGAAGACACAAGCCGATACATCTAGCCAAGTACAAGGATTAAAGATTAAAGAAAGACACTTTGCAAGAAAAAAATCTAAGCTATATGAGCTTACCGAGAGCCAGACACTTGTATTAGTTATAGAACAAAAGATATGGGAAAGATTGATGAAATACACTTGATATATTTCATATAGTATTAGTAATAATATAGTGTGATAATGTACTATGTTTCCGTCAATGCCAAATGGAGAGATTGATGAACCATAACTGATTAAATGTTTGAAGATGTTAAGTTGATCATCAAAATGCAGAAAGATAATGCAAGATGTTAAATCAATTAATGGATTGTATTTTAATTTATGTCAACTTGATATAATCTAATTGGTTATATACAAAGTGTCAAATACTTTAGAGAATCAGAGAGATAAAGGTTATGTCTTCAGTAATGCATAAAATATCAACATTCACTAAGTGACTACAAACACCGATGGGTAGTGCACCCTGACGAACAAAGAAAAATGAAATTAAAAGTCACAATGTTGCCCAAGAAAGAAACTCGACAAGCATTACCGATGAGAAAAATCACAAGAATTATCGATGAGAAGAACTTCATAGTGATGCCCGATGGACAGGCAACCCCGATGGACAGACAACCCCGACGGAGATGCCCGAGGAGAACTGAAGTGTTGACCAAATAAATCAAAGAGTTAAATAGAAAAATTAACTAAAGTTCAAAAATGACAAAGTAATTAGCTGGCAAGAGCTAAATATAACGTTAACTGGTTGTTAACATTGTTCTCATTGACAAGTTAAAGCCAGCAATAAGTAAAAGATTTAAATCTTTTTTATCCAGTTGTAAAGGAGAAATATAAGGGATAAAATTAAAGTAAATCTTTAAATCAAGATTGGCTAAGATTGCGGATCACTCCAAGAACAATAAAATCAAGAAGTGAGAAATAGTGATATCATGTCTATAAAGAGACAATCTAATTCATTGTGAATTAGGGGAGTGAATAGAGAAAGAGGATGCTGGAGAGAAACTGATGAAGAACAACTTCATACAGTCCTGATAAATCAAGCTAAGGAAAGAGCTAAAGATTTCTGCGGACACTGAGCAATAGAGAAGCACAACATCACTGAGCAGAAAGAAGTGGAGCAAAGGTATTGAAAAGATACATTGATCAGAAAGGTATTGTGAGCTTACAATAGATCAGAAAATCTGCAAGTCTAAGTTGTATGTGTGAATAGATCATTTACTGTTTCAGTTTAACCAGTGGTTCAAAAATTCTCTTAACCGAGAAGGACTTAACAATCCTTTCTATATTGAGATACATCCTAAGGAGTATCAAAAATTTTGATCATGAAGATAGCATGAGATTCCATATACCATTTGACAAACCAAGGTTTAGTCATAGAAGGTAGCATAGAGATGATCGATATTAAGTGACAAACTATTCTATTTAAATATACTAACAAGGTCACACCTAATAGTGTGTTTGTAACCTTTAACAGGGTTGGCTCTTCATCGAGATCACTATAGATGAGTGAAAATTTTGGGTTACCGATCCCAAGTGGTTTTTCCCTTAACAGTCCACGTTAAAAATCATTGTTTTAATGTGTTTATGAGTCATTACTTTAGTGTTTTTCATTACACATAATTAATCTGGATTGATCGGTATACACTAAGTAATTTACTATTTTTCAGTAAATGACAGATTGTTAATCAGTAAACAGTAAGAATAAGTTTTAACAGTGAACTTCGAGCAGTAGTTATTTGTTAAGATTGTTTGAAGGCATTCATCTTGTAGGACTGAAGATAAATAGAGGCTTAATATTGTGGTACTAAGTTTTTGGGTTGATTTATTGGAATATTTTTGAGGCCACTGATTCATCCCCCCCCCCCCTCAATTTTTCTAATACTATGTCCCATCTTTTAAATTTTTCAAATCTCGGGGTTTACCTTTTAGATTGTAGTCATAGAATTAGGGTTGAATTTTGAATCATGCATCTAAATTGTAGCTATGTAGAATTATTTGAATTTTCCTAGGAGTAAATAGTAATACCACAATGGGAAAAAAAATACCATGATTATGAGTAAAAGTCAAATGCTGGAGACATGGATAATAGACTTGGACAAACTATTTAAAACACCAAGTTTCACTGATGAATTCCATGATATTTATGATCCTGTTATCCATGGAAATAAGGGAATCATGGAAATTAGATTTCACTTGAAAATAAGCGAAAATATCCAAAGAAGGATACAAAATATTATCCATTTAACAACATGGTAAAGGCAATGAAAAATAAAATTGCACTGTGGGTTGCAGGGTTGGCATGCATGGCATTACCTCAAATATTCCCGTATCCAGAAATTGTCATGGTATGCACTGCAAATTATGATGAAAATTGAAAAGCAATTGTCAATAAAAATAATCAGGAGGAAATTTTTTCGATAATCGAGACTGAATTTACTAGTCTATTGGACCTAGGGTTTGAAGCACAAAACTCAAACATGCACATTGACCTGGGAAAGCTGGCAGAGAATTATGAAAAAATAGATGAAATAAAGAAACATTCGTATATCAGAGGAATAACAATCAGTTCTTTTCTGGATCCAGATCATAAGCCTCCTTATGATCTTGATATTTTTGTGCAATGGTTTCAAGATAGTATTTCCTTGCTATCATTTTTTTTGGGATTGGATAGCAACAAAAAAGTGGGTGTTAGCATTATTGAAATGATTTTTCATAGTCATTGTGAAAAAGAACCAGTAAAATATAATTTTATTGAGAAAATTTTTCATTTCATGCAAGAACAATTAATAATGATTAAAATAGGTTCATAGAAGACATTTAGATTCACAAAATACTTGTGTTATCTTCTTTTAGCAAAGCATCGTGCAATATTTCAAACAAACAAACTTCAAAGTCCTGTCCATAATCCAATATACTAATGGACATCTAAGATAAGGATTAGTGATAACAGAAGGAACTACAAAAATTTTGTAGAATTATTTTTGGCACCAATGTATCATAAAATTATAGGCACTCCAAAGCCTAGATTATCTATGTCTTATAGAGATTGCTTTCAACTCGAAAGTGAAATATAATTGGTTGACTGGTACTTCATGGAAGACTACACTATGTTAAGGTTTTACGGTTCCGTGGTAGAACCCTACAAACTTCCAATACATGTGACAAAGATGGTATTTGAATTGGAATATGTATGATAGATGGAGAGAACAGATGTACTATTTAATGGTCAACAAAAGAAAATGATATTTCCTTCCTTTTCTTTCTCATTTGGAGGGTTCACATTTGAGAGAAGAGGATTCAAAGTGGCACAGGAGTTTTTTACAATTTTTTGTTTTGTTGTTGATAGTCACTGGTAGTATGATCCACTCAACATAATTGGAATAAATATTAGATAGAAAGGGAACTCCACAAGCAAATGTCAACATGAGAGTATGTCATTGATAGAAAAATTTAAAAACATGGAGTTCTAAGACAAGGTCAAAAAAGAGATGGAGAAATACGCTGCTGAAAATAATATTTCAATACAAGAATTGTCATCACAAATTATGGCATTGCACAAGCATAAAGGAAAAGTGTAGCATAAAACATCCTAAAATTTCTACCAGAAATCTACTCAACCATCTATAAAATCTATTCCAAAAGACCTAGTGGGTCAATGGAAAGATGGTAATTAGAATCAAACCAAAATTTCTAATTTTTGGGAAATGGTGAAGAATCTCGGCGAGCAAAAGACCTTTGCATATCTTTATGAAGTGGAAGAGGATCAAATATTTAGCCATTTTTGGAATGAGGAGCATCGAGCTGAAGCGTATCGCAATGATGATGGTTGTCAAGATAATGAGCATGAGTAGACTTCTGTGAATCCCACATCCACTTATGTATATTCAATTATTAGCGGAGTCGATGTGTCCACAAAAGAAAAATATAGCAAAGGGGCAAAGATTATAGAAAAAATGGGTTTTCTAGGTTGGGGTGGTCTGGGTCCCACAAGACAAGGGCCTTGGTTTCCACCTGTCACACCTGCTCCATGAACACATGGTGAGACACCAGTCCTTGGAGGTTAATCACAAAAAGGTACTACGCAGTCTCATACCCTATCACCTTCATTTGTTTTAGCTTCAAATATAGTTCCACCTTTTCCAAGCACTCAAATTCAATCTAAATCAAGTGTCACTCCCACTAGTGGGGATGGCATGGGAAAAGGACATTACAAATGGATGTGAAATCAATGGATCCCAGAGATCAAGATAGTGTAAAGAATCAAAATATTATGACAACAATACCAATGGTATCTATGAGTCCAACAATTGCCACACCTTCAGGACAAAACCCATTGAACAGTCCAAAAACTCCACTTGTAATGGGTCAGGGTGTTGCTAATCCTCATGATGCAATTATTATAACTACACGTGGAAGCTTGTACATCACCACAAGTTCTATTTCACCTTTCAAACATTCAATTGTGTCAGAAAACCCTAATTTTTGTTACAATGATTTTGTAACTAAATTTGAACATACAAAAAATGGAATAGACAAAATACTAAAACATTGAAGAGGGATGCAATTGTTCCAATTCATGATGCAGAACCTACATCGAATATGTTATTTCCCATATATGACCCAAATAAATAAATGATGGAGTTCATGGTTGGTATGCCCCCAGCTAGAGATAATAATCCACTAGAGAGTCAATTAGATCCATCTGAATTTCACATTAGCACCCTCCAAATGGATTTATCCAAAATTAAAAATGTGGACAAGATATATGTTTCTAAAATAATCAACCAAGTGGTCTACAGTTCAGTGATGAAGTTGGAGGGAGAGAAAGGAAAGCTTCTGGGAAAAATAGAAAAGTTATAGGTAGAGCTGAAAAATCAAAAGGCAAAGGAGAAAGCAGTAGATAACAGGTGCAAAGAATTATAGAAAAAGATAAAAAATTATTCCTCCAAAGAAGCAATTGCACACTTCACAACAAAAACATATGGACGTAGAACTCAAAATTCTGAGGGAAAAATTGGAAGAGGGGAATAAAAAAGTTGAGGTTGAAAAATCCTCTTCAGTACATTTATATAAAAGTGTGGAGAATACAGCACATGCAAACCATAACTTAAATAAGGAATTAGAGACTGAGAGGGTAAAATCAAAATAGTGGGAAGAGAAAATAGAGGAAATAAGAAAACAAAGTGAACACCAATTGTCAGAATTGAGAGAAGAGCTAAAGAAGGAAAATAATACAATTAAAACTTACAAAAATAGCTTGCATGAAAAATTAAAAAATACGGTCAAGCAAATAAAACAAGATATTTGGGGGAGAATAAAGGTGAGTTGTGATAGCTTGTGTGATTGGCTTGAATTGCATGAAAGTCTTAGAGATTTTTTTGGGAAGCTCAAAGAGAGAATATTGCAAAATAGATTTTGCAACAAATAAACACAACCAGTGACAGGCATTTTAAAAGCAAGGGAATTAATGACCGCATTTGTGCAACAATAAAGGCAACATCTGTCTTTCAAAAATGTTAGAAACTAAGGGAAGGAGACGAAATGTTGGCCTTATATGGGAGAAATTTCACTAAGATGAATCCAAAACAACCAAAATGATAAGTCTTGGTTTGGCGAATCCTGGTCTTGGTCCTAGTAGCTCATCAACGAAATTCATTGGAAGAGAATCTTACAAAAAAACTTGGAGGACATAATAAAGTCTGATTTAGGCAAGCTTCCTCGGGACACGACTCATGAAGGCATTGCAAATTGCATCAAACCCTTGACAAATTTGAATGCGGAATTGGATGGATCATTGCTTTCAAGTCTCTCTCCCAAGTATGGATGGCTGACAAGGTTGTAGGGCATTTACTATAACTTGAGAAATATTGACCTTCCAAATGACGCATAATGGATCATACTAAGAAAACTGGAATAATCATCTCATCAATCATGGTATGTGAAAGTACTTTCAATCATCTCTATATTTTATTTCTAATGGCTTGAATTGAGTTTAAATTTTGAACTTTGCTTTTTGAACGTGATTAATGTAGCTAATTAGATGCTATTGCTAATTTACTAAACTGGCTTGTCAAATGCAGAAATGTACAGTTGCAGAGATGTTGTACTTGTCTTACCTACTTTGATTTTGAGACTTCACATGATGAAAATTGACCTAAAGCTATTGTTTCTCCCTTGTTTCTATAAAAGGGAATTCAGGGTCATTTGTTAAGGGTAATGAAATTGAAATTGGGTATTGAGTCATTGACTTTTGCAAATAGAATCACACAGAGCTATGTACTTACTACTATTAATGAATGAATTGTTACATTGTATCATATTTATAAATAAATTAATGAGAACCTCTATGAATTGTATCATATATATTACGAATTGCTATATTTTCAAAAAATAATGAAAATCTTCAAGAATTGTACCATATGAGCTGAATAATGCAAATGAAAACTATTATTAATTGTAGAATTGATGACATTATCAACCACATTCATATTTTTGACATTGGAATATGCTATTATGCATGATTGATGATGAGATACATACACTGACAGTAGACTAAAGTAATAATTTTAATAAATACCTAGGATCTACTACTTTGACAACGATTCAAGTTGCCACATCATCTCATTATCGAGATCCTTGGATTCATCACCATTAACATCATAGATTCCTTGGTTCTTTGATATGTTTTCTTCACTCTACATACCTACTCTTAATTGAAGTTCAACACTACCAGTACATGAGTCACTGAAATAATTGTCTCTGGCACTCCCCACCTTGGTTTGAAATGTTTCTCAACCCTCTTCTTTGACATTTCTTCCTCCACAATTTCAGTGCCATGTCATAAGGAAAAGTATTGACATCATACCTGGATGTATAAAGCCTCAAGTAATTTTAAAAATTCTTGTCTAGTTTGTTTCTTAGCTTTGACTTTAGGAACCCCAAGGCACTAAAAACTCTCTCATCCTCTACCAACCCCAATATCATGGTCAAACATAAATCAGCAAGCTTGAAATTTTTTGATATTGAATCAATTAACATTTCACTCTTCGTGGGGTTTCCACATAATATTATAGTGTTCCCTCATTGTCTATGAAGAATTACCTGATTTCTCTCTCAAATGAGATTCATCTAAAATTCCATTTAGAGTTACTCCATTGAACTCTTTGGTTTTGCAAAAATGTTCTATCAAAGTTAGTAGCTTAGTTCAAAAATATTTTAAATTGTTGATACTCCAATATTGAGAAAACACAATAGCCATGAATTCAAGTAGTTTGGCCAGAGGGAATCTTGCTCTAATATGTAAGGAAATTGTTACTCCAATTGCACATTGAAGTTGTCATTAGTTATCAAGCAAACATAATGGATAGTCGGTAACAGAGTCACAAACAGGATAGTCAGTTTATATCACTGAAGTGTAGAGTCAACCGAGAGTACTGATCATGCCCAGAGTCAACTAAGCATAGTGATTATTGATTAGATAGACTATATTGAACATAAGACAACACTGAGCTACATAGCATAACCGAACACCAATATAACCGAGATATACAAACAACATCGAGCACCGAGAGACAACAACACTGAGTGGAATGAAGACCACCCAAAAGTTTGTTATGGCACATCATTTGATGTAACAACTTTTTAGCCAACCTAGATAATGGTTTACATGACCGAGGATGACATTAATTATGGATTTAAAACATTAATTATTTATGTCTCCTATGTGTAGATGATCAAGGTAAATTTTTTACACCGTTGATCTTAGGATAAGGATGTAATTGTTAAACCCTAATTAGGTCATATCACTTGATATATAAATGTATAGATGTCAAATTTTTCTATGTATTTTGATCAAGACATGATCAAGTAGCCACCCTACTACAAACATCAGAGATCAGACAAGGGATTTTTAGAGAGAGACTACATTGCAGAAATCATCTTATAGAACTAAGGCAAGGCTATCAAGCAAAACAGAGTAGAAGGTGTTATCATTCACATTGAGGTGATATATATTTTTGTATGAATTTAATGGATCTGTATCAGCAATATTGAGATTGTATATGTTTCAGATCAAACTTATGTTACTCTCTAACAATTGTAATAGACCCTAAATCTCTTAACAGAGTAGACTTAATAGTCTTATTGTAAATCTCTTAACCGAGTGCACACATAGATTGTGTTGCAAAATCATCACACAAGGTAGATCTAATAGATCTTATTGTTACTCCTATCATCAGAAGTGATCAATTTTATAAAGCGTTAACATGCTAACTTTATTTCAGCAGTAGTGAATTTTTGTGGGTCTCATCCCCATCATAGTTTTTACCTTCTAATAGGGGGTTTCTGCGATACCAAAATACTATTTTCATGCGTACTTAATCTTATGTATGTTTATTGTTTACTGTACATGCATTTACATTTCAGCATTGATACTACATGTTTGATATATGTGAATCTACTCAATCGGTTAATGAATAATAATGTTTACAAGATTTGATCAAAAAAATTTAAGGGTACTGATTCACCCCTCCCCTCTTAGTACACATCCTTTCCATTATCCCAACAATTGGTATCATAGCTAGTTCTCTTATTTTGAATTTTTAATAGCTGAAGAGAAAAGATCTTACAATGGAAAGGTATACACTTGACAAAACTATTGAGAATCAGAAGTTACAGTTGCAGATCTAAGTCAAATAATTCAAAGAAGCTAAAGAGAAACTCAGGGAGATGTTGATTAAGAGAAAGGACATGGAACTTCACTGTTGTGAGATTGATTATCATGAAGAAGATATTCCTGACCCATTTGATACATTCAGATCTGAATCTGGTAGCATATCTAATGCATCTAAAGGAATCATATCAAAGCTATCTAAAATTAATCAACAACTTACTGAACAAGTGAAAGAACTTTAGATCGGTCAAAATACACAAATGGTTAGAATGGTTGAAGTCTTGAATCATGAAAATAAATTTGAACAAGATAGAAACATGGTTGTTGATGATAGAAGACATATGACTAAAATGTTACAAGAGAAAGAGACTGAGATATTGAGACTTATTGAACATTACTTTGAGACTACCAATCAAGTAGTTGCCATGAATCATGAGGCAAACCGAGTGAATACTAAACTTGCAAAAAGAATAGAGGATATTGGTATATTTAAAGAAGAAAATGAAAATTTGAGAAATGAAGTTAAGATGTTACAACAACATAATGAAGTGATTAAGAGATCTGAAGAAAGCACTAAGAGAATGGATGAGTTTCTAAACTATCAAAGAAGATTGAACAACAATATCAGATTAGGGTATACCGAGAAAGGAGAATCATCAAATCAAGCTGAATAAAGGAATGTATACTCAAGCTTGAAGCCCAAGAAACCCTCTTTCCATCATTGTGGAAAATCAGGCCACACATCAAATTTTTGTAGAAGCAAAGAAAAAGGTATTCCTAGAAACCCTCCTAAATTCAATGGCATTTTCTATAATTGTAATAAGCATGGACATCAGGCACATGAGTGTAGATCCAATTTGAACAAACCACAAAAGAAACCATACATGGATAAATACTGTCAAAATTACAACATGAATGGTCATACATCTCAAGCACGTAGAAAGAATACAAAGCAAATCTGGAAGCCTAAAGGACAAGAAAAGGCAAATCAACCGAGAATACAAGGCAATACTTATGCATTGGATTACAACACTTGGAGCAGTTTTGAAACTTGTGGTAAATATGGACATATAGAAGAAAATTGTATGAGACAATGGCGAACCAAATCTAGGAATTGGTCAAGTTCTAGAATGGCATGTTCTCACTATCACAAAGTCAGTCACTTAAGTAGAGATTGTGTAGACCGAATAAACACTTATGGGAATGGAAAAAAAATTGAGGAAATTGTAAGGATCAGAAATCAAATGTGGAGAAGAGTATCAAATGATAATGTAGAACCAAGCACAATAGTCGGTGACACCTCATCTAATGGATTAGGTGGCTCCATTGTCTCCAATTAAGCAATACAAGAAGGTATGGAGCTATGTTTTGCAATGCCATATCTTACATTAGTTCATATATGCCAAATTAGCATGAATTAAGATGTGCTATGGTATTATATGTTTGATTACTATGATCTAGTTGAGTCAGTTAATATGTACCAAGTTAGAACTGTCAGTCGGTGAAATTGTGAAGAGACAACAAAGTTACTATGGTAACCAAGTATATGATATACTCACCGATCTAAAATATTGATATTGTTAACTGAGCATAATGTTTGTTCACTGAGTGGTTGGTGAAGAGCATTTATTGCATCATCCTAAGTTATTTGTTATAAATTTTGTTGGCATAAACTTATTTGTTCACAACGCGATCACAGAGCAGAACAGAGGAAGGAGAGTTAAGTTATCGAAGAAAATTTTTGTGCATTCAATAGAGATTTTAAGCAAATTTTGAGCATACAGAGGTTAGTCACTACAGATTATGCCCTTACTGAGTTATTCGAGCACATTTTTTGCAAGCCCTAATACATAAATCATGGCACCTTCATCATGAACAATAAAACCTAAGCTAGATAAGGATAAAAAGGTTGTTTTGGTGAATAAATCCACCTGTACAGAACCAAATTAAAAAATCCATCCATAGGTTGCAGCCCCACTAGAAAATCAAGGCGCATTTTTGTCTATTTCACCTAGGGTTTTTCTAGTGCAAGATGTGCGTGCATACATTCATTGCAAAATTGGTGAAATTAGATATTTTGAGCTCATGTCCACATACCAATCATTGTGCACAAATGGAAAGATTAAAGAAGACTATAAACACTTATAGGTTAGAGGGCTAACCAATGCTCTATATTTTCTAAAGGTCTTTAATAACGAATGGATCTACATTGTACTAAGCAGAGTACATGATGGAAAGTTATCAATGGATGAACCTAAGAAGATAACCAGGGATGTCATTCATGCAATTATTGGATACTCCATATCTGACAAATCCCAATCCCTAAGACACCTACCAAGAACCAAGTTGGAAAATTTGACATTAGCTAAGTGGGATGGTAGAGGTTTGAAGATCAACTATATCAATGATGTTGAACTGATATTTGGTGCTTATTCCATTGGGTATAATAAATTCCAGTCTAGTATACTGAACAAAGTACCATGGGGAGTTGTAGACATACCCTACAAGATAGTCAAGAAAGGACTACAACTTGATCTGCCAGAGTTATTACAGAGGAAGCTAGAAGAAAACATGAGAACTATAAGATCAACAAAGACAAATACGTGTAAGTTCAGTTCTGTTGCCCCACTTTTGGTCTGCATACCTTTGAGACAAAGTGGATGTTCAATGTGTAGTAGTAATCTAAAATTCATATGAGTCCTGAGTCTAAGTCTAGCTATCCCATTAGGCTAAGAGGCCTTTATCGGATTTTCCTAAATTGCCTTCTCTTTTATGAGCTGAAGGGATTTGGTATCTGAGATCATATTTATTTGGGTAGGTTAGGTTCCCAAATTTGATAAATATCATGTTTAAAAGGATTCTAACATTGGCATTATGTGTAGTTGAAGTATCTAGCCTTAACACTTCATTTTGTAGTCTTGGCAAAAAATTGGTTTTGAGCTTCTCCATAGTGGAAAATCACTTCCAGAAGGGGTTTTCCATAATTAATAGAATTGAAAGTTTCAAGAGTCAGTGAAAGTTGAAAATGGGAAGTTTGGGAATAAGGAAGCTTGGTCATTCAGATTAAATCATTTCAAATGAAGGGGATCATTTGAACAGGGAAGAATTTAAGGTGCAAGTTTACTGGCGGAAAAGTGGAAAATGGCTTCTCCGTTGCTCCAACAGGCGGGTTTTGACCTACAAAGTATGCTTTCTACCAGATCATTAAAATGGAAAAACTTGGGAAAGAGATCCATCTCACAGGTGATTTGAGGTGTAAAGAATGTTGACACAATCAAGCATATCAGTTTAGCATCTCGATATGATAAAACTCTCCTTCAGCAGATTTTTGAGTTGGGAGCACCTCAAAAGTATTTCTCTACCCAAAAGGGAAGCAGAAATGTGATTTTCTGCTGCCTCTAGAAAATTACCATTACAGTTACTAAAGTGAAAAGATGGTTCTTAAAAACCCATAAAATTAAATTTATTAATTCAAATAAAGTCATTTGGGATCATAACAGGCTTTTTCATTAATGCTTAAGTCTTTTCATTCATGTGGCGTGGGAAGTCGGCCGTTAAATGGTAGGAATTCAAAGTTATAAAATCAAAGAACTGTTGCAAACAGAGGCTACTAACTATTTTATGAATTGTTCAATTTGAAAGCCTTATCAATAATTGTTTCATGCTTTTTACATCCTAGAAACATATCCCCAAATTCCTAAATCTCAAATTCTAAGTTTCAAAGATGGCTACTAGATTTATGGGTTTCGACGGGATGAACAGAATCACATCCGACTGGAAAAACATCTCAGATACATCTCTGAAGTTCTTTGATATGCAAAACTTTTAGGATAGGCTAAAATCAGAATAGATGCATCCCATCACTGAGAAGCTAAAGGATAGCGGATTAGTTGAAGCCGCTAGTTTTCTCGTAGTCGTTCAAGCCCCTGAACTGATCCAAGAATGCATAGCTCAATACAACCCATACACCAAGAAAATCCTCTTTCCCAATGACACAGTGCTACTCTCTATTCATAGAGAATCGGTTAAGAACTTGCTTCGCATCCCGGAGCAAGTTGAGTATTTAGAAATGACATACAGTCAGGTAGTGACTAAATATATACCAAAGAAGTCAGTATGGAAGAAGGAGATAATGAAGGCATGGTTTCAAGAGCCTAGAAGTGCCAAAGGGAAGCTATTAACAACACTATATGGCACTAACTTGAAGCCGAAAATCATAGACATCCTGGTGCTAATTCACAGGATCAGAGGTGAGAGTGAGGTGCTCAATTTCATGGATCATCATTTCTTCTTGGTACAGGTGATCTTTTCTCAACACCATTTTATTGATTGGGCATTTATGGTAAGTGAAAATCTAGCCAATGCCCTAGATAGAGCTAAACATCAAAATGAATTCTACACATCTTCAGTTTTAATGTATATATTGGCAACAATTCAAATTTGGCCAAGGCTTCCTAGATTAAAGGAATTTCCAGAGGATGTTAAGAGTTATGAATTCTTCCCCTATTTATAGTTACACAATAGTTATGCTGACTATCTCAGAGTTAATGATACATTTATGATGATATTGTGTAGGGAACTATAGGGTTGTCCAGAAAAGAGATTTTCTCCTGAAGCCATGGCTGTTATCGGCCAGTTTGGGTGCTTTTTCATTCAGTTTGTGGACTTCTCATATATTCATCTTGCAGGTTTTAATGACTTCCCTTTGAATCTACCCAGATATCCTGGTGATATGATCATTTTAATTGAGGTGATGAGGTAGGCACTCCAAGTGAACCTAATATGTGTTGATGCTAAGAAGAAAGGTTATGAGTTCCTGATGGCCATTAGAGCTTACAGTTGTGCATCTTGGTCTGAAGAAAAGAATGTTCTGAATACTTTCTCCAAAAGATTCTATTTGGAGACATATGATGTTCTGAGGCCACTCTACAACCCTGTAAATTATGCCCAAGACCATATGCAAATGATTCGATCAATTCTTCATGTTGATGATATTGAAGACTACTGGGCTAATTGTAAAGATGACTTGGAAAGTAGAGAGAGATTTTATTCCAGGTTAACTATTGAATAAATCAAAAAGTTCAAGGTTAACATTGTGGTTGAAGGAGTAGAAGATGACGGCCAACACATGTATGATGATACATATTTGGAGAAGATCAAACCCCTCCCCATAAGCTCTGAGCCTATGCTGGAACAAGTCATCAATGATTTGCAGACTTTGATGGGTGGGATCTACAAAAGAATAGAGCAGTGGGTTGAATGGACTGCAGGTAGAAGGAAGAGATCAGAAAGGAAGCCTCCTACTCAAAGGACCCCAACAAAAGGTAATTCAAACATTGCATAAACTTCCTCACTAATACTCCAAACTATGGCCAAAGGTTCATCTCATCCAGCTAGGGGAGGTGATGAACCTCCTGAGAAAGAGATCCAACCAAAGAAGACATGTGGAGAAGGCCTGCTTCCAAACCTGGCCAAATCAATATAAGATCCTGTTATGCTTTGCATCCCCATCCCTACATTTTGTGTGCAAAATTTTGGGTCCCCCTTTTTGCTTTCTTCTCTTGGCTCTTGCCTTGTCTTTTCCCTTTGTTTTCTTTATTTTCCTTCTCCGAGTTTCCTTTCCCGCGATGTTGGTTTTTGTTTTTGTTTTTGTTTTTGTCTCTCATGTCTTTGGGACCTAGTCTTGGAGTTGGTCATCCTTTGTCGGGAGCCAGATTCTGGACTCTAGGATTCTTCACCATGATGTCTTCTTTCCGTAAGAGGATATGGTTGAATAGAATCCCCAGGCCTAGAGTTCAGAGGTCTGTCTATCCAGAGTTTGCAGAAGGAAAGGTAACTTACTTTTTACCATGGGTATAAATAGAAATTACCTGTCATTTTCACAATTATCGCAATTAAACACTTAAGCAATTTGAGTGATTTTACAACAATTTAGTGAGAATCCAGTGCGAACCATTCCGAGCTATTCTAAACATTTGTGGGTGGTTTGTGGTGGTAAGTGGTGATCATTTGACAGTAGAGGCTATTGCAGAGCATTCGCGGCATGAGTTCCTTTCCTTTCCCTTCTTCATTTCTAGGTTGGTGCCTTCTTTCCTCTCTGCTTTCCTGCTTCTTGTTTTTTTTGTCTGGTTTTGTGTTGTCTTGCTTTTCTATTCTGTGTTTCATTTCTTTTTGGTTTGCCACCCATTAGTGGGTCATCTCTACCAGAGGGTTATCCACCCTCTGTGTAGATGTAGGATAATGTAAAAGTTGTAGATGTTTGTACATTTTTTGGTTTTGTAAATAGCTGCTCTACGTTCTGTATATATGTAAATTTGGTGCATATTATTATTTATCCTTCTGTTATATATGTATATACCCTTTGGCCCTGATGTACATATGTTGTATATATTGTATATTTCATGTATATTCACCCAAGTTTGTAGCTAGCTCGTTGTGCTTCCCCTATTGTCATTCCCAAATCTGCGAGCTCGAACTAGGTAGAATACCACCTAGTTGAAACTCAGCTCTTAGCTGGTTTCAACCAGGCAGTTTTCTCTCCCCTCATTAACTTGCCTTGATGAATATCCCATTTACGTCCCATGTATGCATTCAAAATGGCCCAAGTGGCCTTCACTTTTTGCATGTTCATACAATTGGCTCTGCCGCCATTGCCATAACTTCCATTTATTGCATAGCCATGTGATGTCTACGTGGGCCTGACAGCTCACTTTTTGCGCACATCTTCCAACAGTTAGTTTTCTAGACTCTGGGTCTCTTTCCATCACCCAACCCATGTCTTGCCTTTACTAAGTGTGGTGAGACCCCCGGGCCCAGATATTGGTTAAATTTCTAAGTTTACAAAATATATATATACTTTCCTGGATTTTGAACTAAGCTAACTTTTCAGGGAAAGAAAGCGCCATGGTGGTAAGATCTCTGGACCCCAGAATAATATTTATTTAGTTGTTCTGATGGTCACCTTGCCTTGTAGGTTTCTAGAACAACATACTTTCATCATGTCTGAAGCTTTCGCATCTTCAACACCTAGGAGTCTGGAACTTCCCTCTACGGCGGTTACCAGAGCAGCTGTTAGGTCCAAAATAGAGAAGGCTCTGGAGAAACTACCCCTGAGCATGAAATACGTGAAGGCAAGTGTTATCATGGGCTCAAAGATTGAGTCCAAAGTTCAATTCATTACCAACACCAGTGTTATGACATGGCCTGAGATGCAGGCCTTGGTGAAGATGATGTACATTCAGCGGCAGGTCGGGGATCCATTGGCCATTAAAATTGGGAATTCCAGGATTCTTAAGGAAGCTTTTTTTCTATGCTTGGTATAGTCACCGAAGCTTATTCTTACACTTGCAGTACACTACAATACATCTGTCTGAGCCGTTATGCTCGCAGCCTCGGAGCGAATTGGGTACCCCACCCCTATGGTGTCTCTCGAGGCCACAACTTTTCAGATGGGGTTGGGGATTCCTCAATTTGACAGGATGGTTGTAGTTACCAGATTAGATGCCTTGGCATAGTTTAATCAGTTGGAGGAAGTGGCCTGTATATATTTGAATAATCATTGGCTCAAGACCCCGAAGAGGGATCCTAAGAGGATGAAGTTAGAAATCCCCAGGTCTAAATTTAAAGAAAGCATCCAGATGGGGATGATAGCATTATGTTGGGTCTTCGGGAAACAACATGCCTGGGAATTCTCTGGGTGGATGCATTACTTCTTTCTTGGTATCAACACAAGCGGGGAGTATTTTGACTGGGCCACCATAATTTCAAATCACGTGGATTCCCAATTCCTTCAGATGGCCCAAAAGAAGAATTTTTATATGACTTCCTATGTTCTTTGGGCCCTGGCACAACAACAACCCTGCACCAATGAGTTACTCACAGAAGGCATCCTTAGGATAACTCCTGGTTAGAAATCCCCTTGGGATCATTTTCCATAGATTTAATGGGAGGCCAGTTTCCCTAGTTTTTGTCGAGTAAACGACACTTTCATTTACTACAACCTGCTCACACCCACCTGGGATGCAGGATACCACCTTTCTACAGAGGCAATGGATTTGGTCTGGAGCTATGGGTATTATTATATATAGTTTCAACATCATACATACATAAGGGTAACCGGCTTCTCCGGGAAACCCTACTTGTTACCTAAACATTGTGGGAACAAGATAATTCTTTTAGAATATTGTAGACAAATGATGGAGCTACATGCCCTCTTCGCCTTGAAGAAGGTGACCAATATTCCATTCCCAATCACTTGTGGAAATTATTCATGTAGTCTGGCCACCGCCAAAGAAGTAGAAAATGAGCTTAAAAGCTATAACTTGGTGAAATTCTACTTGGCACGGAAGCATTTTGATCTGCATGGCAAAATCGCGTCAGCACTTTCCCAGGCATCAGAGCCCCATCATTACCATATGGAAGACTTTTGGGAAGATTTTCAGGATGACATGGAGGTCATGAGCTGGCACTACATCAGGATGACCAAAGGGATGATGGAAAGATTGAAGCTCCAGAGATTTCTGGATGACTTCTCAGATGCCGGTTCCATAATAGATCCCCAGTACAAATCAAAGGGGATTGATAATCTGGCCCTCCCACTAGTGGACTAGGACACCCAGGAGGGGCCTACCATTGAAGAGTTCACCCGCAATGTGGTCAAATGCAACCATGCCTACTTTAAGAAGGCATGCCCCGGGAGTGTCCGTCGGGCTGCCCAGCCGATACCAAAGATAACCCCGGGAGTTGGGACTTCTTCACAAGGAGGAGATAAGGGAAAAGGAACAATGGAGACTATAACTATGCAAGAGGTCCCCATTAAGGAGAAACTGCAACAATCATTGGCAACCTCCCATCAGATGAAAGATATATTGATCACATGGCCAGCTACTCTGGTACTCATGACCAGACCTATCTGTCTTCCTTCTTCCCCCTCACTAGTAGCATTAATGGTAAAGGCAACAGGGGTAGATCTAGAAGAAGAGCAAGTCCTAAGGGAAGTAGGGCCACCCTTAGTCACTAAGAGAAAGAAGAGGCTTAATCCAAAGCCTAAAAAGGAACCAGAGCTAGGGATGCCTCAGATCCCACAAATTAAAATCCTTTCTTCCAACTCCCCGGAGCTAGAGAGGGAACCAGAGCCTGCTGATCTCCTGGCCAACCCTCCCCTACAGGATGAGTTTGATGATGTTTTTACAACTGATGAGATTGGGAATTTATAGGGGGACATTGAGAAAATAGAGGTTGAAGTCCTGGAGCAAGAAAAAGCTCCAGAACAGGAACCTACCTAGGAACAGGAGCAAGCAGAAGAAGAGAAGGCAGAGGAAGAGGAAGAGGCAGAACAAGAAATTTCCTTCGAGGTACCTAAGATATAGGACATGGGAGTGGGCCAACAAAAGAAAAGTGGACAAATGGCATCATCTGGGGGAACCAGACCTTCGGGAGAAACCGTAACCTCAACCACCATGTTCCAAACACTGCTCTCAGAGGTGACATTTGGGGAGGTAATTACTGCAGCTCAAACCTTGAATCTTGGCCCGTTACCTCACCCATTACCAAAAGATGTACCAATGGAAGAGGACATCCCAGCAATAGAGGCTGAAGAATAAAAGGAACAATGGGATGAAGAAACCACCGGAGTGACAAATGAAGGCCCAAACGTGGCCAAGGATGCAAACGTCAGGGTAGAGGACATAGTTGTCACCAAAGGAAATGCCATCGGTGAGACAAAAGATGCAGGAAAGGAGTCGGGGGAGGCTCATAATACTGAAGGGGAACAGCAAGAGATTGGGGAGAAGTCACAGGAGCATACTTTGGCTAATAAGCCACCCCTATCACCTACATGGTTAATAGAAACCAGAAAGAGAAAGGAACCTCCAGCAATGCCCCAGGCTCTCCTTTCCTTAGAAGAGATGATGGCCTAGGAATAGAACCCACCAAAGGCCAAGAAGGCTCAGATAGTTCACACCCTTCAGACTAAGCCAGTTGGAGAGATAGTCATAGTGATAGTGACACCTTCCCCAGATGTGGACGAAGCAATGGCAGAAGCCAGAGATTACAACATCATGAAGATACCGCTGGGGAAGAGAGGAAAACAAGGTGAGGTGGACATGTTGAAAGAGGCAGCCAGAGCAGTGGAGGATCCTTATGAAAAAGCAGCTTAGAAGCTTAAGGTCAAAAATGAGAAAAATGCAAACCTTATGGGGTTACTAACTGAGCTAGCCTGGCCTATCACCATGGTTTCTCCGGGGGCCTCTACATCAGATATACCACTTCCTCAAGGTGATGTAGATTCACTACGGGTGATGAAGAAGAAAGCCGAAGTGGTCGATGAGTGGGTTGCCCTACAAGTGGGAAATACTGGCACTTCCTGGTATCCACCCTCCCAGACTTCTATGTGGCCCACCATGTATTACACCAGGCCAAGAACATTATCAACACATGGGAGGGGGATATCAAAAATTATGAGGCATGGAAAGTGGAGCTAGAGGAACTCCTCGGCCTTGGGGAGGAGATTGTCTCCGAATCTAGAATTTTGGGAGAGGAGTCATTCGATTTTGTGAGAACCTAACACTCCAGACTTGACCTCACATTGGGGGTAATCAAGCAACTGGTGGAGACTCTACAAGAGAAAATCAATGTAGTACAATATTCTTTTGATTTATGCAAGGCTTTTGTTACGAAAGTCTCCGAAGCTGATCCTTTCAGCACTGACACTTGTACACTAGAGGAATACATCTTGGGGAAGTTTGATGAGCTAGTAGAATCAAGGTACTGTTGACGGGGTTTTGCTGACCGGGTCCACCAACAGTCATAAGTTGTCACCGGGTTCTGGGGAAATCGGCCAACTCCGCCTGCAAAGGTTGTCCCGGGGAAATAAATCCTCCGAGCCTTCAAGCATCTGGGTGACAGGTCACAACGGTGCGGGGCTCGGTCGGGAGAGGTGACTGTTTTCGAGGGGGATAGCTAGTTTCTTTAACTCATCATCTCCAGAGATTCGATCAAAGTAAGGTTTTTCCCAAGTGTTCTATACTTAGAAAATAAAATGAAAAAGATCCTGCAGGGTTAGAAGTATTTCATCTAACTATAGTCATGTTGAAACGTCTGGAACATCAACAATACTCTGGTAAACTATACTAAATATAGAAGAAATACATAACCATCAGCTAGCATTTTTATCAGTAGCAAGAGTGAAGAGTTCGTTAACCTACTTTATCATACCAGAGTAAAAGACATAAAGAACATCAAAACATGAAATACCATTAACTTAGAAGCAGGAATGCCGACAACATCATTGTCAAGAATTCTTCCTTCTTCATTAATATTCAGTCCAGCAAGCACTGGTGCATGATACAATGGCGGCTCCAGGGGAGCATCTAACTACCAAGAACAGAACAATGGAGCATTGAGCTCTGCAACTTAAAGAGAAATAACTTTGCTATTACTATAGACAACAAAATCATCAATTTCGCCGACCCTTGGAAATGGGTCGATTTGCCTATTTATACAACTATTTTCTAACCCTAACCCTATTTACATCATGCTTTAATAAAACAAAATATCTGGGGGCCGGTACTACCTGCGCCACCCTACAAAAGACCTGGAGATGGAATAGGTCTGTAATGTCAGAAGAATAAGATAAGAATATACATTGGAAGAATCAGCCTCGAGAAGAGAGCCAGAAAGGAGAAATGAGAAAGTAGGTCCCCCGGGGACTGAGGCTACAAGCCTCATAAATGGGAAATGTAGTGCCCTGTCTCCAATGCGCTAGGTGTACCCTTGAGCGGCACCTCGAGAAGACCACCCTGTCAGAAAACCAGTTGTTGAGCCAACACCTCTTGATGTGCCCAACTACCTTCTGACAGTCTTTATTAACCACCTCTGAAAGTGACCGGTCGGCCTCGGGGACCGGGACACAGATCACTTTAAAGAATACAAAACTTTGGATCTGGGACTCTGAGCTCCGGGAACTTACGTCCCAAAAGGAATAAAGAATACTCAATGTGATTTTTTCCCCGGCCTCCAGAGAAAGCTCAAGGTTGCTTATTATCGTTGAAAGCCTGGAGGAGACGGAAAATGGCATCTTCATCTATATCTTTCAGGCTGGCCCTTCTGTGCTTGGCGACCTCAACTTGTTCCCCCAGGTCCGAAACATTTTCTTTAAATTCATCCACCATCCTCGCCGCGTCATGGCCCTTAAGTATCATTTCGGTTAATTTTACCATTTGGGCCCCGTCTATCCCCTCCAGGGATTGATATCGGGATTGCATTATTTCATCAAAACTCCCCAAAACTGACTCTTTGGGGGTGTATGTATCTGTACTAAGGGGATCAGCCCCGAAAATCTTTATTACATAAGAATTGTATAAATTAGAAGGATATTTTACGGTGTTTACCTTCTCTTGCAAGGACTCTACCAGTTGCTTGGTTACCTCCAATGTGAGGTTAAGTCTGGCGTGTTGAGTCTTTACAAAATCAAATGATTCCTCACCCAGAATTCTAGATTTAGAAATCATATCTTCCCCCAAGGTGAGGAGCTCTTCGAGCTCTACCTTCCACGCTTGGTAATTTTTGGCGTCACTCTCCCACTGCTCAATAAGTGTTTCTACCTGGTGAATAACTTGTCATTCCGTGTACAAGTCTGGGAGAGTGGATGCAAGGAAATGTCAGTTGTTTCCTATCTGTAGGGCGACCCATTCGTCTACTGCTTGGGCCTTCTTTTTCATTACTCGCAGGGAGTCTATGTCACTCTGCGGTAATTCCTCTAATGTGGAGGTCTCTGGAGGGGCGGCATTAATGGGTCTGGCCAGCTCAGTAAGCAACCCCATAAGGTTTTCATTCTTTTCTTTCTCAGCCTTTAGCCTCTGGGCCTCTTTTTCATATCGGGCTTCAACTGCCCTTGCTGCCTCCTTAAGCAAGTCTACCTCACCTTGCTTTTCTCTTTTGCCTAGGGACACCTCTGCAACATTATAATCTGCGGGATCTGCAGTTGCTTCATCGGAATCTAGGGGAGGTGTTGCCATAATGACAACTGTCTCTCTGCCCGGCCCAGTTCATAGAGTATGAAATTTTCAAGCCTTCTTTGCCTTTGGCGGGGCCTGAGCTAGGGCCATCATTTAGGCCAGGGAGGGAGGAATCACCGGTGCGGACCAAGCTTTTCTCTTTCTGCTTTCTACCAGCCACTGAGGTGGGAGAGGCGACCTTTCTGCCAGAATTTGTTCTCCCGATTCTCTCCCAGTGTCCGGTGGCTGTTTCTCTTCTTCAATGTGAACTTCATCTGTTCCCCTCCCTGCCTCAACTTCTTCTGCAGCAGTATTTTATTTTTCAACCTTCATCTCCTCAGCCTTGTCCTGTATGTCTATTGCTGGGTCTGAACCTTGGTAGGCTTCTTCGGGGATTTCCTCTTCAATCTGCTCCTCTTCTTCTTCTTCTTCTTCTTCCAGGGCTTCTTCCTCTGTTGGCAGTAGGGGAGGTATCAGGCCGAGATTTAGAGTTTGGGCCGTTGTGATAACCTGCCCGAAGGTTGACCTCGGGAGTGGCCTTGGGAATATGGTGGTTGGGTTTACGGTTATTCTGGAAGGTCTGGTTCCCCCAGTGGATGCCATTTGTTCACCTAGATTTAGTTGGTCCACTCCTGGACCTTACATCTCTTGAGCCCCAGAGATAATCTCCGGCTCTGGCTCCTTTTCTTGTTCTTGCTGCTTTTGCCCTGCGGCTTCTTGTTCTTCAGCTTCTAGTTCTATCTCTGGGACTTTCACCCCTGCTTGTGTATCGTCCCCCTGTAAGTTACCAAAATCATTGGCCGTAAACACATCAAATTCTTCTTCTGGAGGGGGACTAGCTGGGACCTTTGCAGGCTCTGTTTCTTTCTCCAGCTCTGAGGAACTGTAAGAAAGAATCTCCACTTCCTGGGGGAAGGGACGCCGCTAGCACTGGTTCTGCCTTGGGCTATTTTATGTGCTTCCTCTTCCTCTGGGTTACCAGGGGGGTCCCGCATCTTTTATTTCCCCTGCTTCCAGCGAATCCACCCCTGTCGCCTTGACCATTAAGGCTGCCAATGACGGGGAGGAAGTAGGACAAAGTGGCCCGGTCATCAGTGGTGGGGTGGCCAGCTTTGTAATTAACTGTTCCCTCATTTGCTTGGAGGCCGCCACCGACTGTTTTATTTGCTCCGCTACGGGGACTTCTTCCACAGAAGGGGATGTATCTATTCTCTTCCCCTTATCTGCCCCCTGCGAAGAAGTCCTGGCCCCCGGGGTCAATCTTGGTACTGGTGGTGGAGTTAGCTTTGGTGCCGGCTGGGCTGTCCGGCGAGTACTCCCGGGCCACACTTTCTTGAAGTAGGTGTGGCTTCGCTCTACTACTTCCTGGGTGAAGTCTTCAATTGTGGGCTCTTCCTAGGCTACCCAATTTACCGATGGAAGGGCTCTTTTGTCGATCCCCCTTTCTTTATACTGGGGGTCTTCAGTGGGGGCGGCGTCTGAGAAGTCGGCTGGGAATTTCTAGAGCTGAAGCTTCTGCATCATTTTGGCTATCATCCTGACATAGTGCCTGCTCTGCACCTCCACATCATCTTGGCATTCTACCCAGAAATCCTCCATATGTATTCGATGGGGCTCTAAAGCCTGGGGCAGTGCTGTTGCAATTCGGCCATGCGGATAAAAATTCTTTCGCGCCAGATAGAACTCTTGGAAGTTGTATCTTTTTAACTCATTGTCTGCCTCCTTTGCGGTGGCCAGACTTCATGTGTAGTTCCCACATGAGATTGGGAACGAGACGTTTGGGACCTTCTTAAGGGCCAAGAAGGCGTGTAGCTCCATTATTTGCCAGCAATATTCCAGGAGCACAATCTTGTCCCCACAATGCCTGGGCAACAAGTAGGATTTCCTAGAGAACCCGGCGACCCTAATGTATGAGTTTTGTTGGAATTAAACATAGTAGTGTCCATAACTATGGACCAATTTCATCGCCTTAGTAGACAGGCGCTATCCGGCATCCCGGGTTGGTGTAAGTAGATGGTAGTAAATGAACATGTCATTTACTCGGCAGAAACTGGGGAAACTAGCTTCCCATTGAATTTGTGGGAAATGGTCCCACGGCGCCTTTTGTCCCGGGCTAATCCCAAGTACTCCATCAGTGAGCAGGCCATGAGAGTGAGGCCTTTGTTGCGCTAGGGTCCAGAAAACGTAAGAAGACATATAGAAATTCTTCTTTTGGTTCAGTTGCCGGAACCCGGAATCGACGTCATTGGAAATTATGGTGGCCCAGTCAAAGAATCCTTCCTTGGTGGTGATTCCAAGGAGGAAATAATACATCCATTTTGCAAATTCCTGGGCGGAGGGTTGCTTGAAGACCCGGGCCAATGCTATCATCCCCATCTGGATGCTCTCTTTGAATTCAGAGCAAGGAATCTCTATCTTCATTCTTTTTGGGTCCCTCTTTGGGACCTTGAGCCAATGGGTATTCATGTATACCCGGACAACATCCTCCAGTTGTGTAAACTGCTTCAAGGCATAAGTTCTTGTGACCACCGAGGCCTTGGAAAATTGTGGGATCCCCAGGCTTGCTTGGAAGGTGACTAGGTTGAGAGACACCAGTGGAGTGGGGTATCCTGTGGGTTCTGCCGTTGCGAGCATAACGGCTCAGACAGAAGAGTTATAGTTGGCAGCCAGTGTTAAGATAAGCTCTAGAGATTGCACGGAGCATGGGAAGCAAGCTTCCCGAAGGATTCCAAAGTTCCCGAAGTTCATCGCCAATGGATCTCCAGCCTGTCGCTGGATGTGCATGATCTTTACCAAGGCCTACATTTCTGCCCAAGTCCCGACAGTGGTGTCGGTCATCAGTTTTACCTTGGACTCAATCTTTGAGCCCACAATCTCATTATCTTATACAAACTTCATGGTGAGGGGCAGCTTTGCCAGGACCCTCTCCATCTTTGACTTTGCAGTGGCCCTAGTCTCTATTGCGGTTGGCAGTTCTGGGCTTCCGGGCGGAGATGATGCGAACGCCTCAGACATGTTTGGAATATGAAGTCTGGGGACTTGCGAGACAAGACGACCATCAGAATACATTTATTAAAATAATTATTCTGGGACCCGGAGAACTTACCACCGTGGTGTTTTTCCTTCCTGAAAAGTTAGTTTTATGCAAAGATACCCGAAAAGCAAAACACATTGTAAACTTAAGATATCAACACATCCGGGTCTGGGGAATTTTATCATGCTTTTGCGAAGACACGGGATGGATGGTGGTAAGAGGCCCAAAGCCCAGAGAAATGATTGTTAGTGAGGATGAATAAAAAAGCAATTTTTCAAGCCCACATGGGCGCCACGTTCGTTGGCATTAAATGGATGCGACGGTGATGACAGCGGAGCCAACTGTTCGAACACATGAAAAGGGAAAGCCACTTGGCTAGAAGTAATTACGTGCATGGGAAATAAATGAGGTTCTAACAGCCTTGATGGAGGAGAGAGAAAACTACCATTTTGAAACCGACCGAGAGCCGAGTTTCAAACAGGTGGTTTTCTGCCTTGAAACAAGCTTGGAGGCGAGAAACTAGAAGCAAAGGTGACTCGACCAGCTTGTCAAGCCACCTGAAAGGATATACATGGAGCCAAGGGATATATACATGAAAATGAGGAGATATACAAGGGTTACATACAGCTATGAACATATATACATGAATATACAATGCGAGACGACGCTCGCAAGAAAACCAGACAAGGCAGAATGAAAACAACTATCTACACATTTACATTATTTACGCAATTTACATACTTTACAGACAAACGACTTCCGCACAGAGGGCAGACAACCCTCTGACAAAGCTGACCCACCAACGGGCAGCAAAACCATAAGACCACAGACCAGACAAGATAGAGAAGCAAAACAAAACAAAAAAAACAAACAAAACCAAGCAAACCCAAAGAAAAACCAGAAAGCGGAAGCAAAATAGAGAGGGAAGGCAGAAACACCAACCTAAGAATGCAGAAGGCAGAGGAGGAAGGATTACCAAGGGAACTCTGTAACAACCTGAGTCGTCAAACTTTCAGAATCACCACCATGAAGCGCTTGCAATTGCCTGAGAATGATAGAAGGTGTTAAGCTTTGATTACTACTAACTCTCTGCAAATGCTCTGCTAATTGCGTTGAAATCGCTCTTTAATTTTCTCTAAGTGCTTGAAGGTTTTAATCACGGTAAGTGTGAAAATGACAGGTAAGTTCTATTTATACCTGCAGTAAAGAAATCCTCCTCCTCCAGAAATTCCCAGACGAGTGAAATCTTCAGACTCCGGGCCTGGGGATTCCTTGTGATGATATTCTTAAGAAAATCATAGCGAAGAATCCCGGAGTCTGGAATCAAGCTTCCAACAAAAGACAACCTCCGGGACCAGAATCCCGGAGGAGAAAACCAACAAACAAAACAACACACTGGGTAAGAAAACCCCGGAGAGAGAAAGAGAGAAGAAAGAAAAAAAAAGATAAGGCAAAACCGCAAGCAAAAGAAAACCAAAGAAAAAAAAAGGGGGGACCCAACATTTTGCACAAAAATGTAGGGACGGGGATGCAGGGCATAACAAATGGCGACTATCTGGGATGAATACCTTAACGTGTTTGAGAACCATAGAATCTCTAGTTAGCACAACTGGAACAAGCTGCCGACTGAAGCATTTGACAAGCAGAGAGCAGCATATCTGAGAGAATCCAACCATGCAGGAGCCAGCCTGTAGTCTTTCATCAGTGGTGTCGTGTGTGCTTTGGAAGGAAATCAAGTCGATGACCTCTAGGAGGAATAGAGAAGTGGTACTAATTACATCGAACCAGTCATCCATTCGCTTTCTTCCCCCAGAGACTGGAGTTTTGTCCCACTTTTCTTATTTTGTTATTTCATTTGCTTCGGGGTGGGGAAGGCGGTACTTCTTTCACCATTAAGCTTAAGCTTAGCTAATTTTAATGGCGGTACTTCTTTCACCTGTCCACCTATATTTAGATATTTGAAGAGAGGATAAAACTCTGGACCCTGGGGATAATTTCTTAAGATTTTCAGATGTGGGTCGATCAATCAGTACGGTCGATCTACCCCCGGTGTGTTCGATTACTTTTTCCTTATATTATTTTGTGTTCACTGATTGCCAAACTCCCAGAGAAAACACCCAATGGAGATTTCTCAAGATGTGCAATAACCCGTAAAATAACCTCGGAGACCGGGCCGATTTCACCGTGCTAAAGATAGATTCTAAAGTTCTCCATGCCGTAGACATTGCCCCAGAGGCCAGAGTTATGCGAAGCATTCCAATTCCTGCAAGACGGAGCAAAACACTGGGACCAAAAGAAAACCAAAAATGAAAAACAAAAATGACGAAAAGGGGGACTGTCCCGGAGGACAGCCGACAAGGCTATTTACAAGACAGGGTACCTCGCAATGAGGCACCTGGAAGAGATATTTACAAACGGATATTTACATATAATACAACTTTGGACAAACTTACCCTCATTTGAAATAGTGTTTGAGAAACTGCCCATTAACAGGCAATGCGACAGGTTCCCCAGTCAAAGTGTTAAGGCGGTAAGTATTTGCCCCGCAGATTTCCGAGATCAAGTATGGTCTGAGCCAGAGCCGTTGGAACTTGGTGTGCTTTCCTTTCTTCTCCCAGGCCTTTTCCCACAACAGGCCCAGGTCCAAAATCTGAAAAGCCTTGTATTGGGCTCTTCTGTCAAACCATTGTTTTACCACTGCTTGATGACGTGCGAAATGTTCGAGGGTTGCGTCTCACTATTCTTCCATTCGCACCAGATTCAAGAGTCAAACCTCCATGATGTTGTCCCTGTTGTTAAATTCCTGCATAAACTGTAAAATTGGGATCTGTAAGTTGACTGGGAATACAAGGTTTTGACCATAAACCAAGTGGAACGGGGATGTTCCCAGGGCAACTTTGATGCGAATGCGATCCGCCCAGAGGGAAAATTTCAACTTTTGATGCCAATCCCAGGGATTCTATTCTAACAAATGCTTGATCACTTCAAGTAGGTTCTTGTTTATTGATTCAGCAATGCCATTTCCCTGGGGATAATAGTTGCTGGAGAACTTTAGTGTGATCTTCTGATTATAGGTCCATTTGAGCAGCTGCGCTGAAGAAAACTCCAAACCATTGTCACATACTAAAGCGAAGGGCATTCCAAACCGTGTGACAATTTTTTCTTCTAAGAACTTGATAACTACGTCTACCGTGTTGTTTTTACAAGGTATAGCTTCAGACCACCGAATGCAGTAATCAGTAGCAGTCAGAATGTATCGGTGGTTGGCAGACGAGTTGGGGTTAATTTCCCCGATGAAGTCAAATGCCCACTGGGCAAAGGGTCTAGCCTCGTAGACTGGTTGTAGAGGCATAGCAGGGTTACACTCTCAATGTGCTACAGTTTGACAAGTATGACATTTCCTAACATGTGCGTAGACGTCTTTGAAGATACAGGGCCAATAGTATCCAGCCCAAAGGATCTGATGGGCAGTGGTGTCAGCTGAGCCATGCCCGGTTCCAAACTGTCCATGGAATTCGTCGATTATTCTTACAGCTTGGTCCCTGTCGATGCACTGGAGGTACACTCCCTTGTAGTTTCTGCGGTAAAGCGCGAAGTTTTTGATCATGAAGTGTGCCCTTTTCATCCGCAGGGCGCGGTGTTTGTGGTGAGGCAACCCCTCTGAACATTTGTTATTTAGCAACAAGTATACCAAATCGGTGTACCATGGATCTTGGGTGATGGACTCCACTGTGTAAGTCTGACATTCTATGCGGGGAGTTTCTTCTGCCATCGCCCGACTTAGTCCTTGGCCCCGGACAATTTTCATGGGCTGCATTTCTAAGTCATATTCCTAGAGGATGGCCATCCATTTCCCCCGTCTCTCGCCCAATTCACTCTGCATCAGCAGAGATTTGATGGCCTGGTCTGGGATGATAGCATGCACTTTTCTCCAGAGAATATAATGCCAGAATTTCTTTACGGTGTAAACTAGAGCAAAGGCCTATTTTTCTAGTGATGAATATTGGACTTCGGCATTTTTAAAGGGGGAACTCATGAAAGCTATTGGTCGTTCCTCTCCTTCAACCTTTTGGGTCAACACCGCCATGGAAGAATACGGCAAAGCGAATGAGTAGATATAAAATGGGAGGGAATAGTCCGGACTAGCCAGGACAGGTGCCTCCGTTATTGTTTGTTTAATTTGGGCGAACGCCCGCTTTGCTTCAGGACTGCACTCAATCTTGGTATCTTTCTTCATCATTTCATTGAGTGGTTTAACTATTTCTGTGAACCCCATAATGAATCGTTGCACAAAGTTGATTTTTTCGAAGAAGGATCGCATCTCTTTCTTGTTGCCAGGCATTTGTAAGTTTAGTAGTGCTTTGCCTCTATCCGAGTCTATGGATATACCCTTCTCAGAGACAATATGCCTGAGCAACTTCCCCTCGGTGACCCCGAATATGCACTTCTTAGGGTTGAGGGATATCCCGTACTGACGACATCTCTCGCAAATCTGAGTGAGGTGGGCGGGATGATCATGCCTGTCCTAGGAAAAGATGGTCAAATCATCCATGTAGATGATTATGCACCGATTCACAAGGCCCTCGAATGTGATGTCCATGGCCTTCTAAAATGTGGCCCCCACATTGATTAGGCCAAACGGCATTCTTCTGTACGTAAATGTTCCCCACTTAGTGGTGAATGTTGTTTTCTCTCTGTCTTCATATTTGACCATGACTTGGTTGTACCCCGAATATCCATCCAAGAAAGACATCATCTGAGATCCATTTACTATCTGCAACACCTCATCCAATGAAGGGAGAGGGTGATTATCTCTTTTAGATGCCTTGTTCAAATTTTGGAAATCCATGCAGAGGCGGATCTCGCCGTTCTTCTTTCTCACAGGGACCAAGTTGGCAACCCACGTAGTGTGTCAAATTGGAAAGATTATTTGAGATGACAGCAGTTTTTCTACCTCTTGACGAATCAGTGGCTCTATCAGGGGGTTGACCGGTCTTTGTTTTTTCCAAAAGGGCTTAGTGTCTGGTTTTAGGGGAATAGTGTGGGTCATGATAGATGTATCATACATTTTCAAGTCTTCATATCCCCAAGCGATCACATCAATGTATTCCCAGAGGACCGCAAGAATCTTCTCCTTTTCCTCAGGGGAACAGGAGGTACCAATATGAATAATATTTTCTTCTCTATGCTGGCCGATGTTAACCTTTTCAAACTTTCCTCCCTCAGAGGAGGATGACACCTTCTCGTGGGCCCAAGGGTCCGAGTCAAAGATTCATTCTAGCACAACCATCCCCTTAGGGATGGTGTTAGTGAGAAAACCCATGATCCCATCATCTTCATCACCCTGCCCAGTATCGTCACAATCACGTTCCTCCACTATCTGATCCTCAAAGACACCAACATTTGCCATGAAGGCCAGGATATGTTGGTCGTCCTCAAAAACCTAAAAATGGGTGACATTGTCTGGAATGGATGGGGTGGGGACCATCTCAACTGAAAATCTTCGGAGTCGCAAGCCGGCCATTGGCTCAAGTGTGCTGGCAGAAACGGCAAGGGCATCCGGGACGTAGTTCCATCGCTAGGGAATGAGGTCAATGCCAAAGGCATAAAAATATTTGATAAGGCTCCAATCCTGGTTGCAGTATGTAGCCAGCCTTTTGCCATGACATGTGTATTGGCTCTGGACTTGCTTAAAAATCAACTCTGAATCACCCAGAGCCCGGAGGCTGGTGATACCTTTCCTTAAAGCAAATAAGAGTCCAAGGACCAAAGCCTCGTACTCCATGACGTTGTTTGTACAGTTAAACTGTAATCTGTAGGATGCGAGGAAAGACTTCCCTCATGGATTGATTAATTCTACCCCAGCCCCACAGCCTTGTTTGGATCGTGACCCATCAAACTTGAGGGTCCACAAGTCATTGTTTGTAATCTGGGGCTGGGGAGGGGGAGTTCTCCTTGGATCATTGCTGGGGGATTTGGGATCCCCTTCCCAGATCTCCAACGTGAAAGTAGTATTTACCTCCGAAGGCATTTTGACTTGTGATTCCTGGGGGAAAGGCACCAAAGGGGTGCATCCCATAGGAGTACTGGGTCCCAGGGAATCGATTGTATGTTCATTCTGGAAGGTATCAAGTTGCTGGTTAGCGATCGAGAGACATGGATCACACTCAAGCTCTAAATGTTTTTGGTAGTGCACTTGGCACCAAGTGCCAGACAGGAGTGTGGAAAGGGTTGTTGTGACGCCTTGAGAGCTGACTTCAACTCTCATCTTTTCTTCCAGGTCTTGCGCTCTTTGTAGCACCACGGGGTCTTCTCTGGGGAGGAAATCGAATGTTAAGATTTCAAGAGGGTGGTACACCCCTAGAGAAGTCTCTACGAAAAGGACTTCATTGACCTTCCCAATATCAGTAAGGGTCTGTTTCATCCGGGGTTCACTTTCGACCCGGATCTGATTAGATTCTCCCTCCCATGGAAGCCACAAGTGGGTGAAGTTGGTCGAAAAGTATCCATTCAAGGACTTAGACCAATTCTGACTTAGTAACATCCCATAGGTCTCTGGGATGTCCACCACTTGGATGTCAATGATACTCGCTATCCTGGGGTCCTAGATAAGGTGTATCCGGATGTTCTTCAATTCCCCCACCATTTTTACAGTAGTCTTATCCAACTGGCTCACTGCGCCATTAGATGGGGTGGGGTGGAGTCCGAGCTTCTAACAAATGGACAGAGGCATGATATTACCCGAAGCTCCAGAGTCTACTAAGCAGTTGTGTATATTTTTACCGTAAATGTTCAGGCCTAGTAGGAAGGGAGGATCCTCATTGTTTCCCTGGAAGACAGCCGCATTAGCATCTTTGAACGAGACAGTTTTGGGTGGGCGGCTGACGGCTTTCGGGTTCCCTAAAAGCTTCAGAAGAGACTTCTTCTGCTCAAGACAATTTAGCAAAACCTCCATAAAGTTCATGGAGGTTGTGGTCTACTCTAACGCCTTCGTAATATCAAACCTTCCTCCTAAGAATGGGTGATTTTCCTTGACGAGGTCTTTTGCTTGGTTAGGGCTAGGACCTTTTGGAGGTACGGGTCGATCAGTTGCGTTATTCTGGGGAGGAGGACTATCTTTGATAGGAGGTGTAGGCATGTAAGCTGGTCCTTTACCAGCCTGGCTCTGGGTATTGTATGGAGCCCATGGGTTAGTAAAGGCGATGGCCTCAAAGGGCGGAATGGATTCGTCAAATAATCCCTGCAGTTTAGATTCTTCTTCATCCTCTCCGGAAGTTCTAAAGAAGATGGTATCACAGGTGAAGGCACTATGGGTTATTTCTTGGACAGGAGGCTCTAGAGGGGTAACATCGTGCGACTGCTGCCTGTCCAGCTAGGAGATCATGATAACCTTCTCCAAAGTGGCACAATTCACCTCGTTATGGGAACCCGTATCGTGCAATCTGCACCAGTTGGTCATGGGCTGAAAATCTGCAACTGGCGTAAAATGTGATGGTCCAGCACCATTTTGGTTGGCATTTTGGTTCGGAGGTGGGCCTCTAGTGTTAGCGTTATTATTCCACTATTGTTGGTTGGGCCTAGGCCTGTTGTTGAAGTTTCTTCCCCCGGCATTGTTGTTTCGTTGGCTGGAGAAGATATTTCCCCTCTGGGAATTTGAATTCTGGGGCGCGTAGGAGCCCGCCTTTAGTTGACCCATGTCCATAGTCAGGGTGGACAACATTCGCCAGAGGGATTCAACCTCGGCGGTCAACTGAGTGTTAGCGTCATAATGTGACGGCTCTTGTTGTTGCTGGTTTCCTGGGAAGGCAGCAGGATTAGCTAGAGTCGAGGGCGGAAATCCTCCAGCCGCGGATGACTGGAAGAATGGCACTCCGGATGATTGTGTCTGAGTCTGTTATGTCTGCTGTGGCTGGTTCCAAGGGAAGACTTCCAGACCCGGCGTCATCTGGGTCTGGGAGGGGTAAACATACCGTGCCTGTTGGTCAATCAGAGGTGGCGGGAGATTCATTGCCATCGAGGGGGCACCCATTGCCAGATTGGGGTTGTATCCCCTGGCATACACAGTTCCACCGGGGATCATATTAAAAGGCGTGCTCTGCCCAATCCTGCCCAGGGATTTGTTAAGACCACGGGACAACTCTAGGGCTAGGTTGTAGACTTTTTCCAAGGTGTCCCGGTCGCCCGCGGTGGTTGTTCTCCAAAGGAGAGTGGCAACGAAAGGGTCCATCGTGTTGAGGTAGGTCTGTATGGTTACGTCTGGAGATGGTATAAAAGGGCCCGTGCACCGCTTTAGGGCGCGCTGGAACCTATGGTTGAATGTCACAAGAGGTTCATTGGGTTCCTTTTGGATGGAGATGAACTGTATGTGGGACCAGGCTGGGTCCACATGCATGTGAAAGGCAGCCAAGAAGGCATCCTCCATGTCCTGCCAAGTGTTGATGGAGTTGGTAGGCAAGTTAAGGTACCAGTTCAACTCGCTTTGTCCTAAGGACAGGGGGAACATGCGGGTCACAACATCTTCATGCTCGATCCGGTGTCAATTCATGGCATCTTTGTATGCCTGTAAGTGTTCTTCCACAGTTCGTTAGCCTAAGTGCTTGTATCGCGGGCAAATCTTCTCTAGGTGAGAGGGTAAATCGTTAATCGCGCCGGAAAAAGTTCCCATTGGGGACTCGGTGTTTTCGAAGTATGCAGCCATTGGGGGAACTATATGTTGGGTATTTTGGGCACTAGTTCTCAGGATTATCTGGGGAGTTTGGGTATTCGAAGATATGGTAGATCCCCAGACAATATTGGCTGGTAGGGCTTTAGAGGTCCATTTATTTCGAGCAGGGGGCTCGAGTTCGACAAACTTTCTAGGATTCAGGGCAGACCTAAGGACTCTTTCAAATTTTTCTAGGGAGAAAGATTCAATCCCAGTGAAGGCTTGTCTCCTAAAACTACAACTCCGGGAACCCTCAGAAGGTGTAAAATCAGAATCTCTGGAAGGGGATGAGTTCATGCCCTCCTTCTAGCGCAAGTTTCTGTTGACGGGGTTTTGCTGACCGGGTCCACCAACAATCATAAGTTGTCACTGGGTTCCAGGGAAATCGGCCAACTCCGCCTGTAAAGGTTGTCCCGGGGAAATAAATCCTCTGGGCCTTCAAGCACCTGGGTGTCGGGTCACGACGGTGCGGGGCTCGGTCGGGAGAGGTGATTGTTTTCGAGGGGGATAGCTGGTTTATTTAACTCATCATCTCCAGAGATTCGATCAAAGTAAGGTTTTTCCCAATTGTTCTATACTTAGCAAATAAAACAAAAAAGATCCTGCAGGGTTAGAAGTATTTCATCTAACTATAGTCATGTTGAAATGTCTGGAACATCAACAATACTCTGGTAAACTATACTAAATACTGAAGAAATACATAACCATCAGCTAGCATTTTTATCAGTAGCAAGAATGAAGAGTTCGTTAACCTACTTGATCATACCAGAGTAAAAGACATAAAGAACATCAAAACATGAAATACCATTAACTTAGAAGCAGGAACACCGACAACATCATTGTCAAGAATTCTTCCTTCTTCATTAATATTTAGTCCAGCAAGCACTGGTGCGTGATACAATGGCGGCTCCAGGGGAGCATCTAACTACCAAGAGTAGAACAACGGAGCATTGAGCTCTGCAACTTAAAGAGAAATAACTTTGCTATTACTATGGTCAACAAAATCATCAATTTTTCCGACCCTTAGAAATGGGTCGATTTGCCTATTTATACAACTCTTTTCTAACCCTAACCCTATTTACATCATGCTTTAATAAAATATAATATCTGGGGGCCGGTACTACATGCGCCACCCTACAAAAGACCTGGAGACAGAATAGGTCTGTCATGTAAGAAGAATAAGATAAGAATATACATTGGAAGAATCAGCCTCAAGAAGAGAGCCAGAAAGGAGAAAGGAGAAAGTAGGTCCCCCGGGGACCGAGGCCACAAGCCTCATAAATGGGAAATGCGGTGCCCTGTCTCCAATGCGCCAGGTGTACCCTTGAGCGGCCCCTCAAGAAGACCACCCTGTCAAAAAACCAACTGCCGAACCAACACCTCTTGATGTGCCCAACTACCTTCTGACAGTCTTTATTAACCACCTTTGAAAGTGACCGGTCGGCCTCGGGGACCAGGACACATATCACTTTAAAGAATACAAAACTTTGGATCTGGGACTCTGAGCTCCGGGAACTTACGTCCCAAAAAGAATAAAGAATACTCAATGTGAGTTTTTCCCCGGCCTCCGGAGAAAGCTCAAGGTTGCTTATTATTGTTTAAATCCTAGAGGAGACGAGAAATGGCATCTTCATCTATATCTTTCAGGCCGACCCTTCTATGCTTGGCGACCTCAACTTGTTCCCCCAGGTCTGGAATATTTTCTTTAAATTCATCCGCCATCCTCACCGCATCATGGCCCTTAAGTATCATTTCGGTTAATTTTTCCATTTGGGCCCTATCTATCCCCTCCGGGGATTGATATCAGGATCGCATTATTTCATCAAAACTCCCCAAAACTGACTCTTCGGGGGTGTATGTATCTATACTAAGGGGATCAGCCCCGGAAATCTTTATTACATAAGAATTGTATAAATTAGAAGGATATTTTACGGTGTTTACCTTCTCTTGCAAGGACTCTACCAGTTTCTTGATTACCTCCAATGTGAGGTCAAGTCTAGCATGCTGAGTCCTTACAAAATCAAATGATTCCTCACCTAGAATTCTAGATTCAGAAATCATATCTTCCCCCAAGGTGAGGAGCTCTTTGAGCTCTACCTTCCACGCCTGGTAATTTTTGGCGTCACTCTCCCACTGCTCAATAAGTGTTTCTTCCTAGTGAATAAATTTTCAGGCCGTGTACAAGTCCGAGAGAGTGGACGCAAGGAAATGTCAGGTGTTTCCTATCTGTAGGGTGACCCATTCATCTACTGCTTGGGCCTTCTTTTTCATTACTCGTAGGGAGTCTATGTCACTCTGCGGTAATTCCTCTGATGTGGAGGTCTCTGGAGGGGCGGCATTGATGGGTCTGGCCAGCTCAGTAAGCAACCCCATAAGGTTTGCATTCTTTTCTTTCTCAGCTTTGAGCCTCTGGGCCTCTTTTTCATATCGGGCTTCAACTGCCCTTGCTGCCTCCTTAAGTAAGTCTACCTCACCTTGCTTTCCTCTTTTGCCCAGGGACACCTCTGCAATATTGTAATCTGCAGGATCTGCAGTTGCTTCATCGGTGTCTGGGGGAGGTGTTGCCACAATGGCAACTGTCTCTCTGCCTAGCCGAGTTTGTAGAGTATGAACTGTCTGGGCCTTCTTTTCCTTTGGCGGGGCTTGAGCTAGGGCCATCATTTCAGCCAGGGAGGGAGGAATCACCGGTGTGGACCGAGCTTTTCTCTTTCTACTTTCTACCAGCCACTGAGGTGGGAGAGGCGGCCTTCTTGCCAGAATTTGTTCTCCTAATTCTCTCCCAGTGTCCGGTGGCTGTTGCTCTTCTTCAATGTGAACTTCATCTGTTCCCCTCCCTGCCTCAACTTCTTCTGCAGCAGTATTTTCTTTGTCAACCTCCATCTCCTAAGCCTTGTCCTGTATGTCTATTGCTGGGTCTGGACCTTGGTAGGATTCTTCGGGGATTTCCTCTTCAAGCTGCTCCTTTTCTTCTTCTTCTTCTTCTTCTAGGGATTCTTCCTCTGTCGGCAGTAGGGGAGGTATCGGGC
>MU225549.1:1580540-1607630 GCA_018584345.1 Thuja plicata
GCTGGGTCTGGACCTTGGTAGGATTCTTCGGGGATTTCCTCTTCAAGCTGCTCCTTTTCTTCTTCTTCTTCTTCTTCTAGGGATTCTTCCTCTGTCGGCAGTAGGGGAGGTATCGGGCCAAGATTCAGAGTTTGGGCCGCTGTGATAACCTGCCTGAAGGTTGCCCCCGAGAGTGGCCTTGGGAACGTGGTGACTGGGTTTATAGTTATTCCTGAAGGTCTGGTTCCCCCAACGAATGCCATTTTTTCACCTAGCTTTAGTTGGTCCACTCCCAGACCTTGCATCTCTTGAGCCCCAGAGATAATCTCCGGCTCTAGCTCCTTTTCTTGTTCTTGCTGCTCTTGCCCTGCAGCTTCTTGTTCTGTAGCTTCTGGTTCTATCTCTGGGACTTCCGCCCCTGCTTGCGTATCGTCCCCCTGTAAGTTACCAAAATCATCGGCCACAAACACATCAAATTCTTCTTCTGGAGGGGGACTGGCTGGGACCTCTGCAGGCTCTATTTCTTTCTCTGGCTCCGGGGAACTGGAAGAAAGAATCTCCACTTCCCGGGGGAGGGATGATGTTGGTGCTGGTTCTGCCTTGGGCTATTTTATGTGTTTCCTCTTCCTCCGAGTTACCAGGGGGTCCCGCATCTTTTATTGCCATTACTTCCAGTGGATCCACCCCTGTCACCTTGACCATTAAGGCTGCCAATGACAGGGAGGAAGGAGGATGAAGTGGCCCGGTCATTAGTGGTGGGGTGGCCAGCTTCGTAATTAACTATTCCCTCATTTGCTGGGAGGCCGCTGCCAACTATTTTATTTGCTCCACTATGGGGATTTCTTGCACAGAAGGGGATGTATCTATTCTCTTCCCCTTATCTGCCCCCTACGAAGAAGTCCCAACCCCCGGGGTCAATCTTGGTACTGGTGGTGGAGTTAGCTTTGGTGCTGGCTGGGCTGTTTGGCGAGTACTCCCGGGGCACACTTTCTTGAAGTAGGCGTGGCTTCGCTCTACTACTTCTCGGGTGAAGTCTTTAATTGTGGGCTCTTCCTGGGCTGCCCAATTTACCGGTGGAAGGGCTCTTTTGTTGATCCCCCTTTCTTTATACTGGGGGTCTTCAGTGGGGGCGGCATCTGAGAATTTAGCTGGGAATTTCTAGAGCCGGAGCTTCCGCATCATTCTGGCTATCATCCTGACATAGTTCCTGCTCTGCACCTCCACATTATCTTGGCAATCTGCCTAGAAATCCTCCATATTTTTTTGATGGGGCTCTGAAGCCTGGGGCAGTGCCATTGCAATTCAGCCATGCAGATCAAAATTCTTTCGCGCCAGATAGAACTCTTGTAAGTTGTAGCTTTTTAACTCATTGTCTGCCTCCTTCGCGGCAGCTAGACTGCATGTGTAGTTCCCACATGAGATTGGGAATGAGATGTTTGGGACCTTCTTGAGGGCCAAGAAGGTGTGCAGCTCCATTATTTGCCGGCAATATTTTAGCAGCACGATCTTGTCCTCGCAATGCCTGGGCAACAAGTAGGGTTTCCCAGAGAAGCTGACGACCCTAATGTATGAGTGCTGTTGGAATTGAACATAGTAGTGTCCATAACTATGGACCAATTTCATCGCCTCAGTGGATAGGCGATATCCGACATCCCGGGTTGGTGTAAGATGGTAGTAAATGAACACGTCATTTACTCTACAGAAACTGGGGAAACTGGCTTCCCATTGAATTTGTGGGAAATGGTCCCATGGCGCCTTTTATCCCGGGCCAATCTTGAGTACTCCGTCAGTGAGCAGGTCCTGAGAGTGGGGCCTTTGTTGTGCCAGGGCCCAGAAAACGTAAGAAAACATATAGAACTTCTTATTTTGGTTCAGTTGCCAGAACCCAGAATCAACGTGATTGGAAATTATGGTGGCCCAGTCGAAGAATCCTTCCTTGGTGACGATGCCAAGGAGGAAATAAAACATCTATTTTTCAAATTCTTGGGCAGAGGGTTTCCCGAAGACCCGGGCCGATGCTATCATCCCCATCTAGATGCTCTCTTTGAATTCAGAGCGGGGAATCTCTATCTTCATTCTTTTTGGGTCCCTCTTTGGGACCTTGAGCCAATGGGTATTCATGTATACCTAGGCAGCATCCTCCAGTTGTGTAAACTGCTTCAAGGCATCAGTCCTTGTGACCACCGAGGCCTTGGCAAATTGTGGGATCCCCAGGCTTGCTTGGAAGGTGACTGGGTCGAGAGACACCAGTGGAGTGGGGTATCTTGTGGGTTTTTCCGCTGCAAGCATAACGGCCCGGACAGAAGAGTTGTAGTTGGTAGCCAGTGTTAAGATAAGCTCTAGAGATTGCATGGAGCATGGGAAGCAAGCTACCCTGAGGATTCCAGAGTTCCCAAAGTTGATCGCCAATGGATCTCCAGCCTGTCGCTGGATGTGCATGATCTTTACCAAGGCCTGCATTTCTGCCCAAGTCCCGACACTGGTGTTGGTCATCAGTTTTACCTTAGACTCAATCTTTGAGCCCACAATCTCATTATCTTGTACAAAATTCATGGTGAGGGGCAGCTTTGCCAGGGCCCTCTCCATCTTTGACTTTGCGGTGGCCCTAGTCTCTGTTGCGGTTGGCAGTTCCGGGCTTCCGGGCGGAGATGATGCGGACGCCTCAGACATGTTTGGAATATGAAGTCCGGGGACCTGTGAGACAAGATGACCGTCAGAATATATTTATTAAAATAATTATTTTGGGATCTGGAGAACTTACCACCGTGGTGTTTTGCCTTCCTGAAAAGTTAGTTTTATGCAAAGATACCCGAAAAGAAAAAGACATTGTAAACTTAAGATATCAACACATCCGGGTCTAGAGAATTTTATCACACTTTGGCGAAGACATGGGATGGATGGTGGTAAGAGGCCTGAAGCTTGGAGAAATGACCGTTAGTGAGGATGAATAAAAAAGCAAGTTGTCAAGCCCACATGGGCACCACATTCGTTGGCATTAAATGGATGCAATGGTGATGACGGCGGAGCCAACTATCCGAATGCGCGAAAAGGGAAAGCCACTTGGCTGGAAGTAATTGCATGCATGGGAAATAAATGAGGTTCTAACAGCCTTGATAGAGGAGAGAGAAAACTACCTGTTTGAAACTGGCTGAGTGCCAAGTTTCAAACAGGTGGTTTTCTGCCTCGAAACAAGCTCGGAGGTGAGAAACTAGAAGCAAAGGTGACTCGACCATCTTTTCAAGCCACCTGGAAGGATATACATGGAGCCAAGGGATATATATATGAAAATGAGGAGATATACAAGGGTTACAAATAGCTATGAACATATATACATGAATATACAATGCGAGATGATGCTCTCAAGAAAACCAGACAAGGCAGAACGAAAACAACTATCTACACATTTACATTATTTACGCAATTTACATACTTTACAGATAAATGACTTCCACACAGAGGGCGAACAACCCTCTGGTAGAGCTGACCCACCAACGGGTGGCAAAACCAGAAGACCACAGACCAGACAAGATAGAGAAGCAAAACAAAACAAAAAAAATAAACAAAACCAAGCAAACCCATAGAAAAACTAGAAAGCGGAAGCAAAATAGAGAGGAGGGAAGGCAGAAACACCAACCTAAGAATGTAGAAGGCGGAGGAGGAGGAAGGATTACTGAGGGAACTTTGTAACAACCCAAGTCATCAAACTGTTAGAATCACCACCATGAAGCGCTTGCAATTGCCTGAGAATGACAGAAGGTGTTAAGCTTTGATTATTACTAACTCTCTGCAAATGCTCTGCTAATTTCTTTGAAATCGCTCTTTAATTTTCTCTAAGTGCTTGAAGGTTTTAATCGCGGTAAGTGTGAAAATGATAGGTAAGTTCTATTTATACCCACGGTAAAGCAATCCTCCTCCTCCAGCAATTCCTAGACGAGCAAAACCTCCGGACTCCGGGCCTAGGGATTCCTTGTGATGATATTCTTAAGAACATCATAGTGAAGAATCCCGGAGTCCAGAATCAAGCTTCCAACAAAAGACAACCTCCGGGACCGGAATCCTGGAGGAGAAAACCAACAAACAAAACAACACACTGGGGAAGAAAACCTTGGAGAGAGAAAGAGAGAAGAAAAAAAAAGAAAGACAAGGAAAAACCGCAAGCAAAAGCAAACCAAAGAAAAAAAAAGGGGGGACCCAACATTTTGCACACAAAATGTAGGGACGGGGATGCAGGGCATAACAGGTATCAATCCCCAAAGGGAATAGATGGCACCCAAATGACAAGAATAACTCGTATGGTACTCAGTGGCCATGATGCGGCAAAGATGACCGATGAATTTAAAGGGAATGTTCCAGACCTAGGGGAACAAATTGAGGTGGCTAAATATCGGCGGGCCAGTCTTAAGGAAATTGATGAAGATGGAGTCTCCCTTCTTCTCCAGACCTTCAATGACAATAAGCAACAATAAATATTCTCTGGGGGCCAAAGAAAACCTAAGCATTTTGTATTCTTTATTGTTTTGGAACGTAAGTTCCCAGATCTCGGAGTCGCGGATCCTACATTTTTGTATTCTTTCAGTGATCTACGTCCCGGTCCCCAAGGCCGACCAGTCACTTTCAAAGAAGTTAATAAAGGTTTTTAGAGGGTATTTAGCTACACCAAGGCACGTCGGATTAGCGAGAGGCTTTCTGACAGACAGTCTTCTTGAGGTGCCACTTCAAATGTACACCTGGCGCATTGGAGACAGGGCACCACTTTTTTCACTTATGAGGCATGTAGCCTCAATCCCTAGGGGATCTAATTTCTTCCTTCTCTTTCTTGGATCTCTTCTCGAGGCTGATTCTTCCACTCCATCTTCTTGTCTTATTCTTCTGACATGTCAGACCTTCTCTGTCTCGAGGTCTTTTGTAAAGTGGTGCAGGTAGTATCGGCCACTGGATATTGTATTTTATGGAAAGATGTAAGATAGGGTTAGGGTTAGGGTTAGATGTAAATATTTATAAATAGTAAGTCTGGCCCCATTCCAAGGGGGGCAAAATTGATGATTTTGCAGTCCATAGTAATAGAGAAGAAGTATTTTCATTTCAGTTGCAGAGCTCAATGCTCCTTGGTCTTTAAGCTTTCAGTAGTTAGATGCTCCCTTGGAACCGCCATTGTACCACACACCAATGCTTGCTAGAAGGATTGTTAATGAAGAAGAGAGTTCTTGCAATGACATTGTTGGTACTTTGTCTTCTAAGTTAATGGTATTTTATGTTTAATGTTCTTCATGTCTTCTGCTCTAATACTTTAAGTAGATTAACTACCTCCCTTCCCTTGCTACCGATAGAATATGAACTGATGGTTGTGTATTATTTTGGTATTTAGTGTAGTATATTAGAGTATTATTGATGTATTGAATGTTTAAACATAACTATAGGTAGACGAAATACTTCTAACCCTGCAGGATTTTTTTCAATTTATTTACTAAGTGTAAATGCTTGGAGGAACCCCACCTTCCTAAATCCTCGAAGAGAACAAGTTGAAGAAACCAGCTATCCCCCTTGAAAATAGTCGCATCTCCCATATGAGCCCTGCACCATCGAGACCCGACCCTTAGGTGCTTGGAGGGCCGGGGAATCTCATTTCCCCAGATAACCTTTGCAGGCAAAGTTGGCTGGTACCCCGGTACCCAATGACAACTTACATCTGCTGGCGGACCCGATCACCAAAGTCCCATCAACAGATCCCACTAAAGGTGTAGGACCTACGCAATCAGCTAAATCTATTTCTATAGATACACACGTCAGCACTTTGACCCAAGATAATCCAAGGCGAGGCTCCCCCATTATAGTAGAAGTGGGTGAGGATACCTCCAATACCTCAGCCACAGAATCGAACGAAGAGGCTGAGAAAAAACAAAAGGTTTCTTCAGTCACCAAATTGGTGTCATCTTCCCCTACCTCCATAAATCCATTTTCTTCAAAACCAAAGCCTACTCCTCTAGTTATTAGGAAACTATTTATAGAGGAGTTGGTCTCTATCACCAAGGTCACCAATGTCGAGTCATGGATAGAGAACACTCTGGAATGCAAAAGAAAGAGGGTAGAAGAAGGAGCTCCCAACAAAGATACTTTAGCTTGAGCCTTGCAATCTGGTGTCACTGCAACAAAAGCTAAGAAAGTAAAGATGTTGTCCACATTGGGCTGAGATCCAGAAACTGGGCACTTCACTATGGAGGTAGCGAAACCCACGAAGGAGGGCAGGTTTGAAGATTTAACCCCTTCATATTTTGAGCTACATTCATTTGACATGGGCTTAGCTTGACATGATACGAAAGTGGATTGGTGGAAATCCACTAATGTAGTAATTGAAGAAGAGTTGGAAGAACTTAAAATAGCTAAGGTACAGTTTAAGGCTAAAGACAGTGAACTAACTAATTTCATCCAGCAGTTGGTCACTCCAGTTGCTAGTATTCCCAGTACTCATACCACTTTTGATCCCAGTGCCACGGAGAATCAAGCCATAATATCCAAATTGAAAGTAGACAAGCACTTCATGTAGATTGTCAAGGGATGGATCGAGATACTCAAATATGAAGGATTGGTAATTGTTGAGCAACTAGGTAATGCTCTCTTAAGGTTGGAAATAGAAAGGAACAATATTGAGAAGAATTTGTAAACTCTCACATCTAAGAGAGAGAGAGAAGTGTCAAAAATGCATAGTGACACTTCATGTGGCAGTGAAGATGAAGACCAAGGAGGCATTGAAAGCCAAGCTTCTACAGAAAGGAGATGAACCTTTAATCGAGTGGCTTCAAAGTCTTGAGTTTAAAATCGGGATGATCATTCAGGCTGAGACAGGGTTGCAACAAACAGATGTTAAGATCAAGGAGGAGAAGAATAAAGACTTTAATATTCTTCAAGGTCTACACACAGGATCACAGATAGGTGGGCAGGGCAAAGAAATGATCAGATTGGGTAATATGCATAAATCATTTTTTGATTATGTGCATAAGTTGTCAGAGCAGTCTTCCACTCATTTAAACAAGGTGCCAGAGCTCCAGCAGTTGAGTGGATGTATCTATAAAGCCATGGAATAGTTGAAAGATTGGATGGATTCAATTAAGAGCCTGGCCAAGGAACATTCCAAGTGGCTCATCCAATATACCAATGTCCATGTCAACATGCACAAAGAGCTCATCCATGTTATTACAGTTGTCACCGCCTATAGGGATAAATTAGGCAAAGGGAATGAAACTAAAACTTAGATAGATTCCCCCTTTTGTGCCAAATTTTGATGATATTGTAATGAATAAACCTTTTTTTATCATTCCTACTTAAAAGAAGTTGAACCGTTTTGGTTACTCTTTTTGTAACGGTCAAGACTCAAATTCTATATGTACTATACTGAATGTTAATACAAAGGTTGGCTAAATTTTGGTGTGAAAGATAGCATTTTGCTGAGTCAAATTTGTATGTCTGAATGTCATTTCTTTAATTTCTCCACTGCATTACATTTATCTATCCATTAAATTTGAATGTTTCTTTAGATTTAGAATTGCAGTTTGTGGTTGAACCAGAATTATGTGTTATGATTTGATGTAGTCATTAGGGGGAAATCTAGTGTTAATCTAAGTCTAGGAGATGTCCATGTGAAATGGATTGATTCATTGTCATTCATCATTAAATCTTGAAGTCTTTCATTTGCATCTTCATTATTGGTTATTGCATTTCCAGTTTTAAGAAGTCATATGATTAATGAAATCTTGAAATTGGCTGAAATTAGAATTGAATTTATCCCGCCTAAGCTATTTCCTATCTAGGTTTAGCTTGGTTTACCTCTTCTGTTCTTGGGTCAAGAATATACCCCTGTTAGAATAGGAAAGATAAATATTCATTGAAGATCATTTACTTAAGGGAGTTGTACCCTTAAATTCAGAGGGAAATTAGTTTCTTAGTCACAATTTCCCAACTGTTGTATTCAATTGTTCTTACATATTTGGGTATTCTAGATTTAAAGCATAGAAGAACAATCTGTTTACCAACAGATTTTTGGTGACTCTGCTGGGGAAATGAATAGTCATTATACTAGAATCATATCATGGAGAAAGATGGTGCTTCCCCATGAAAACATAATTCCTATGCTTGAACCGAATCTTGGATTCCAAGATGATCAAGAGGACCTCATCTCCTTGTTGAACACTTTTTCCTAGAGGAACAGAAGAAATACAGAGTACTATAGAAATGCTAGTCAAGTGGTTGAAAAAGAAGAAGCTAGAGCAGAAGCACTCGAAAGAGCCATCTGAAGGAGAAACATAAGAAGGGTACAATGCCAAGCTGAGAATGAAGCCAGACTAAAAGACTAGTTGGAACCTTGGAGCCCAAGAGGTTTCTCAGGAGTGCAAAGAAGGAAGGTGACATTGACCTAGTTTTTGAGAAACTTGCAAACCTTGATTATGCTCTACTCAAAGTACCCCATCAAAAGAACAGGAACACTAAGAGAAAAAGTAGACCTCCTTCACCTCCCAAACAATCAACTCTTCTATCTACCACTTTTCAAGAGTTAACCCTGCAAAGAGTAGTTCCCCCTCCTATTGTCAACTTGACACCCTATCTACCTCTTGTAGTTATGGAACTTCCTTGGGATATTGTAGTTGGACCATTGCAATTAGCAACATATAATCCCCTTCCCTTAGGTTCAATAAATAATTTCCCCAAATTCTCTGGAGATGGGAAAGTATCTACAGATGAACACATTGCTACATTATTTTCTTCAGTGAATATCTTAGTAGTGTGAGAGGAAGATGTGGTTGTCAAATTATTCGTCAAAACCCTGGTTGAAGGTGCTACTGATTGGTTTCACCACTTACCCAATTCCTCTATCATAGATTGGGCTTCTATGAGAACTAATTTTGAAGGAATATTTAAAGTTGCTAATGATGAACATGCACAAATAACACAGTTGACCTCCATTAAGAAAGAGCCTTCTATTAGTATGAGATATTTTGTGGCTAAATTTAACAATCTTGTGAATCATATCCCAACAACCGATAGGCCTACTGCCAATAATTTGAAAATGTTTTTCATAAGTGCTATGTGTCCCAAAATTAGTTATGATCTAAGGAGAACAAATCCAACCACTTTGGACCTTTCTCAAAGGACCCCGGTAGAATTAGAAGACCACATGATATCAGCGGGAAAATGGAAAAGAGAGATACAATCTAGAGTCAGTACTAGTAGCACCACATCATCTGATGAGATGATTCAAGAATTATCCAATGAATTCATCGCCTTCAAGAGACAGCTTCCTAGATTTAATAATCCCTATCAGCGAAATTTTCAAGAGCAACCTGGTAGAAACAATGAATGGAGGAATGCCGATGGGAAGACATTATAGATGATTGCTCCACCACAGAGGTTAGCTATAGAAGCTCCTCTTAAAAGGGGAAACATGTGTGCCTTCCATTTAACTATAGACCATGATGGAGAAGGTTTTCCTAATGTAGCTCATCCTTGGAAAATGCACCAGATTGATGAATGGAATGTTGGAGTGTCTGGAGCTGAACTATATTCATATTCACATGGTGACTCTGAAAACTTATATTTAGAATATGAATCAGACTTAGAACAAGGAGAAACATGTTATGATACCATAGAAGGAACCTCCTATATAGTCCTAACCCAGAGTCAGAAAGATAAAGGCCCTACTCCCACATCTCCACCCAAGAATAATGAGGCATCTACATCAAATTCTAAGGAATCCAATCAAGGAGTGAGAATTCTACAACCAGGTAAGGAGCAAAGATATTTTGACATTATTCAATTTTGTAGAGATTCCAAAATTCAAATTTCCCCCATAGACTATCTTAAGTACAATCCTATAGAACTGCAAAAGCTTGTATATTACTGTAAAGAGTGGAGTTAGAATATAAATCAAAATGCTATGACTACCATAGAAAATAAGTCTAGATTTTTAGACCCAATGGAGCAAGGTAAGCCATCTGTGTTGGCTACTTTCCCTGGCCAAAAGCCTAACCCATTCTATGTGTCATTGTATATTAATGGTTGCAAGTTAAGCAATTGCATAATAGACTTTGGAGCCTCAGAAAATGTAATTCCATCAACTGTAGCTAAATCCTTAGGACTTACCCTCACTAAAGCTCATGGTAGGTGTTACTCTATGGATTCCAAACAAGTACCCTTGGTTGGAAAAATCAAAGATGCCCAAGTGGCTCTAGCAGCACATCTTGAGAAGAAAATGTTGTTAACAATACTAGTTGCTAATATACCTGCTAGTTACGGCTTGTTACTAAGCAGGAGTTTCTACATAGATCTAGGAGGGGAAATAAAGCTAGATTGGTCTCAAGCTCTAATCCTAGTGGGCAGAAAAAAGATAAAACTAGTCCCTGAGGAAAAACCAAAATTCACAGTACTGAAGTCTGATGATCCCAAAGCCCAGATTCTATATCAGGGATTAGAATTTGGTAATTGTATGTTGTTTACAGATGGTCATAATGAGGAAACTAAACTAGGAGAAGAAGAAGATCAGCCTCCCACTAAAGAAACATCATCAGATATCTAGACACTCAAATTTGATGGTAGTTGTGCATATTCAGGATCTGGTGCAGGTGTAGTCCTGATATCCCTAGATGGCATATGTGAGCCCATGGCATACAAATTGGAGTTTGGAAACACCAACAATATAGTGGAGTATGAAGCCCTACTGTTAGGAATCATTGCTGCAAAAGAAAAGGGTGTGAAAATTTTGAGAGCCTGGGGTGATGTTGAGCTAATCGTATGCCAAGTTAAAAACCAATACTCCGTAATGAATCATAGATTGAAGAACTACAGAAACAGAGTATGGGATGAAATAGAAACATTGGATGCATTCTTTATTTAATATGTACCAAGAGAATTAAATTCCAAGGAAAACTCTTTAGCAGTAACAGCCTCATTACTCCTTCCTCACCCAGAGTTCAAAGATAAGAAATACCAAGTAGAAGTCATGTATCGACCATATGTACCTGATAATGTGGAAGATTGGCAAGTGTTTGAGGGTGACAAGAACCTCCTTCTCTTCTTGGAGAGTGGTGGTGATTTCCATAAAGATGCCCCTAATATTCATAAAGGAAACTATCATGGCAAGCAGAAGAAAGATAAGTCAGATATCATCCAGCTACAAGGTAATGTCATCCCTCCCCACTTAGTTACACTTGAAAAAAATTTCAACAGACATGATACTTTTGTTAAGAAGAAGAGAATTGAAAGAGGTCCTACCACTGGTGAATATGAGGGAATTAACATCGACGGTGAAAAAGATCCCAAGATGATCAATATTGGGAAATGATGTATGGAGGAAGAAAGAGAAGAAGCTAGGAAGCTCTTCCTAGAATACCAAGACATTTTCTCCTTGAGCTATGAATATTTAAAGAGCTTTATGAACAATAAGTTTAAGCCTCAGATCCCCTTAAAACTTGATTTTGTTCCATTCAGGCAAAAACAAAGGAATTACAATCCCAAAGTTCCTGATGCAATATTTAGGGAAGTAGACAAAATGCTTAAAGCAAGGATCATACACCCTATCCACCATTCTACCTGGGTAGTGAATATAGTCCAGTGAGGAAGAAGAATGGGGAAATAAGGATCTGTGTGGATTTCAAAAATCTTAATCAGTCCTCTTTGAAGGATAACTACACTCTTCCCAACATAGACCATCTATTGCAGATTGTAGCTGGAGTGGAGATGATGTCTATGTTAGATGGCTTCTTAGGGTATAATCAGATAGAAGTGGAGAAATCATACCAACACAAAATGGCCTTCACTACCCCATGGGGCACTTTTGTGTATCATAGAATGCCATTCAGGTTAATCAATGTTGGAGGTACCTTTCAGAGAGGTATGGATCTTTCTTTCAGCGACATGAAAAACAAAATCATTGGTATGTACCTAGATGATCTCACTATCTTTTTCAAAAAAAGAGAAGACCATATAAATGATTTAAGGAGAGTATTACAAAGGTGTAGAGAAGACATAATTTCATTAAATCCCAAGAATTCAATCTTCTACATGACTGAAGGGAAGTTATTGGGTCACATTGTTTCCCAAGAAGGCATAAGAATCGACCCAAAAAGGGTAAGAGCAATCCAACAACTAAGCTTACCTATGAACAAAACTGGAGTAAAATCATTTTTCAGACAGGTAAACTTCCTCAGAAGATTTGTCCCAATTTTTTTTGAAATTACCAAATGCATAGTGGACATGATGAAAGGAAATGTAAGTTTCAAATGGAACGATCCTGGAAAGCAAGCTTTCAAAAGCATTAAGAACACCATAGCCAATGCCCCTGTGTTATGTCACCCAGATTACAAGTAAGATTTCATGATCTATTGTTATTCCTCTAAACATACTCTATTGACCATCCTCATGTAGGAAAATGAGGAAGGAATTCAAGCTCCCATTGCTTTCATGAGCACGCCTTTGAAAAATCATGAGTTGAACTACTCTTAGATTGAAAAGCACGCTTTCCCAGTAGTAAAAGCTTTAAAGAATTTCAGATTCTATATTTTGCACTCTCACTCCCATGTATATGTGCCTGATATTGTATTAAAAAGTATACTGACTCAACAAGATATAGGGTGTAACAACAGAGGAGCATGGATGGCTAAGACTCAAGAGTACGATATAAAAATCAAGCCTACCAAGTTGGTGAGAGAAAATGCATTGTGCAAGGCGATGGAAGAAAATTGAGCGGACAAAAATCCTAAAGCAACACAGTTGGTTTTGACAGTGAGTATGCAAGACCCTTGGTTTGCAAATATTGTATATTTCCTGACATATGGTGAAAGCTCTGAAGGATAACTCTGAAACAAAGGAGATATTTAAAGTAAAAATCTGCTAAGTACATTATTTGGGATGACTGGTTGTACAAGAGATCCATAGATGGGACTTTCCTTTGGTGTGTGGATAAGCAACAACAAGAGAAACTTTTGAAGGTATTCCATGATGAAGCTTTCAAAGGGCACTTTTCCTCCTCAGTCACCACATTCAAGATATTGAGACAGTGCTATTATTGTTCAGAGATGTTTAGAGATGCGTATCATTGGATTGCAAGATGCGAGAAATGTAGAATGTTTTCTAGAAGACCACAGCTAGCAGGGCTTCCTCTTAAACCAGTGATAATTGAAAATCCTTTCCAGTAGTGGGGTATTGACTTCATTGGCCCTATTAATCCAACATCTAGTGTAGGCCATTCTTATATAATCACCGCGATAGAGTACTTCACAAAATGGGTGGAAGTGAAAGCAACCAAAAGGACTACCTTGGAAGTGGTATGTGAGTTCATCAAAGCAAACATCCTAGTGAGGTTTGGCGTACCTACTAAGTTAGTAATGGACAATGTTGCATATTTTTCCTCTCTGGAGATTACTGGATTTTGTTTCAAGTATGGTATTTCAATTAGCCACTCATCAGATTATTTCCCACAAGGAAATGGCCAGGCTGAGTCCAGTAATAAGAATTTGGTGAATATAGTAAGAGAACTTTTAGTAGATAACCAAAGGACATGGCAAAAAACAATTCATGAAGCACTATGGGCTGATAGGGTGACCCCCAAGAGATATATTAGTGAATCTCCCTTTGAACTGGTCTATGGAATCTAAGCTAATCTCCCACTACCTGTGGAGCTAGCTAATTGCAAATTGAGGACAGTAGTAGAAGATGATATATACAAAGATGGCTTAGAAAAGAGGATCATGTACTTGAATAAGCTCAAAGAAGAAAGGGAGGATATGATTGATCACATCACATGGCATCAAATGCGTGTGAAGATGTTGTTTGACAAAAGAAGCAGACCTCAAAAATTTATGGAAGGAGATATGGTACTGCTGTGGGACAAGTGCAGAGCACCCAAAGGTATGCATGGGAAATTTGAAACATTGTGGAAAGGAGCCTTTAAGATCCATCAAGAATTCGAGAGGAATTATTTTAAGCTGACTAATCTGAATGGTGAAGCATTACACCTGACATATAATGGTCAGGACATGAAGCTGTATCAGATATGAATTTAAAACAAGTAACCCCTGTATTGTACTATAGTTACGTTTAGTTCATGTTTTTTTTTCCTTAGGTTTCCTTTATGTCTTCCTTTCTGTGTCTTTCTTTATTTTTGTTGTGATTCACCTTTTGTTGAGCTTTGTGAAACTAGAGATTTGAGTTCCTTGCTTGGACATGTGAATGTCCAAGTCCCCAGATAGAGCCAGTTGTTGCCCCACTTTTGGTCTGCATACCTTTGAGACAAAGTGGATGTTCAATGTGTACTAGTAATCTGAAAACTTCATATGAGTCCTGAGTCTAAGTCTAGCTATCCCATTAGGCTAAGAGGCCTTTATCAGATTTTCCTGAATTGCCTTCTCTTTTATGAGCCAGAGGGATTTGGTATCTGAGATCATATTTCTTTGGTTAGGTTAGGTTCCCAAATCTGATAAAGGTCATGTTTCAAAGTATTCTAACATTTGCATTATGTACAGTTGAATTATCTAGCCTTAACACTTCATTTTGTAGCATTGGTGAAAAATCAGTTTTGAGCTTCTCCGTGGTGGAAAATCACCTCCAGAAGGCATTTTCCACAATTAACAGAATTGAAAGTTTCAAGAGTCAGTGAAATTTGAAAATGATAAGTTTGGGAATAAGGAAGCTTGGGCATTTAGATTAAATCATTTCAAATGAAGGGGATCAATTAAATGGGGAAGAATTCAAGGTGCAAGTTTACTGGCGAAAAAGTGGAAAATGGCTTCTTCGTTGCTCCAACAGGTGGGTTTCGACCTACGAAGTATGCTTTTCACCAGATCATTAAAATGGAAACACTTGGGAAAGAGATCTTTCTCATAGGTGATTTGAGGTGTAAAGAATGTTGACACAATCAAGCATATCAGTTTAGCATCTTGATATGCTAAAACTCTCCTTCAGCAGATTTTCGAGTTGGGAGCACCTCAAAAGTATTTCTCCACCCAAGAGGGAAGTGGAAATGTGATTTTCCACTGCCTCTAGAATATTACCATTATGATTACTAAAGTGAAAAGATGTTTCTTAACGACCCATAAAAGTAAAGTCATTAATTCAAATAAAGTCATTTGGGATCATAACGGGATTTTTCATTAATGCTTAAGTCTTTTCATTCATGTGGCGTGAGAAGTCGGCCACTAAATGGTAGGAATTCAAAGTTATAAAATCAAAGAACTATTGCAAACAGAGGTTGCTGGCTATTTTATGAATTGTTCAATTTGAAAGCCTTAGCAATAATTGTTTCATGTTTTTTACATCCCAGAAAGATATCCCCAAATTCCTAAATCTCAAATTCTAAGTTTCAAAGATGGCTACCAGATTTATGGGTTTCGATGGGATGAATAAAATCACATCTGACTGGCACAAAATCTCAGATACATCTCTGAAGTTCTTTGATATGCAAAACTTTCAGGACAGGGTAAAAGTGGACCAGATGTATCCCATCACTGAGAAGCTGAAGGAGAGTGGATTATTTGAAGCCACTGGTTTTCCCATAGTCGTTCAAGCCCCTGAACTGATCTGATAATGTATAGCTCGATACAACCCAAACACCAAGAAAATCCTCTTGCCCAATGACATGGTGCTACTCTCTATTCATATAGAATTGGTTCAAAACTCACTTGGCATCCCGGAGCAAGCTAAGTATTCAGAAATGACATACAGTCAAGCAGTGACTGAATATATAGCAAAGAAGTCAGTATGGAAGAAGGAGATAATGAAGGAATGGTTTCAATAGCCTATAAGTGCCAAAGGGAAGCTGCCAAAAATACTATATGGCACTAACCTAAACCTAAAAATCATAGACATCCTAGTGCTACTTCACAGGATTAGAGGTGAGAGTGAGGTGCTCAATTTCATGGATCATCATTTCTTCTTGGTACAGGTGATCTATTCTCAACACCATTTTATTGATTAGGCATTTATGGTAAGTGAAAATCCGGCCAATGCCCTAGATAGAGATAAACATCAAAATGAATTCTACAAGTCTTCATTTTTAATGTATATATTGACCACAATTCAAATTTGGCTAGGGATTCCTAGATTAGAGGAATTTCTAGAGGATGTTAAGAGTTATGAATTCTTCCCCTATTTACATTAACACAATAGTTATGCTGACTATCTTAGAGTTAACGATACATTTATGATGAGATTGTGTAGGGAGCTATAGGGTTTTCTAGAAAGAAGATTTTCTCCTAAAGCCATGGCTGTTATCTACAAGTTTGGGTGCTTTTTCATTCAGTTTGTGGACTTCTCATATATTCCTCTTGCATGTTTTAATGACTTCCCTTTGAAGCTTCCTAGATATCCTGATGATATGATCATGCTGATTGAGGTGATGAGGTAGGCACTCCAAGTGAACCTGATCTACGCTAATGCTAAGAAGAAAGGCTATGAGTGCTCGATGGCCATTGGAGGTTACAATTGTGCATCCTAGTCCGTAGCAAAGAATGTTCTAAAGACTTTCTCCAAAAGATTCCAGTTGGAGACATATGATGTTCTGAGGCCACTCTACAACCCTGTAAATTATGCCCGAGACCATCTGCAAATGAGTCGTTCAATTCATCATGTTGATGATATTGAAGACTACTGGGCTAATTGTAAAGATGACTTGGAGAGTAGAGAGAGATTTTATGCTAGGTTAACTATTGAACAAATCAAAAAGTTCAAGGTTAACATTGCAGTTGAAGGACTAGAAGATGACGACCAACACATGTATGATGATACATATTTGGAGAAGATCAAACCCCTCCCTGTAAGATCCAATCCCATACTGGAGCAAGCCATCAATGATTTGTAGACTTTGATGGGTGGGATCTACAAAAGAAAAGAGCAGTGGGTCAAATGGATTGCAGGCAGAAGGAAGAGATCAGAAAGGAAGCCTCCTATTCAAAGGACCCTGACAAAAGATAATTTGAACATTGCAACAACTTCCTTATTAATACTCCCAACCATGGCCAAAGTTTCATCTCACCCAGCCGGGGGAGGTGATGAACCTCCTAAGAAAGAGATCCAACCAAAGAAGACATGTGGAGAAGGCATGCTTCCAGACCTGGCCAAATAAATAGAAGAGCCCACTAAAGGTGTAGGACCTGAACAATCAGCTAAAGTTATTGCTATAGATACACAAGTCCACACTTTGACCCAAGATACTCCAAGGTGAGGCTCCCCTATTATAGTAGAAGTGGGTGAGGATACCTCCAATACCTCAGCCATAGAATCAAATGAAGAGGCCAAGAAATAGTAGAAGGTTGCTTCAGTCACCAAATTGGTGTCCTCTTCCCCTACCTCCATAAATCCATTTTCTTTGAGACCAAAGCCTACTCCTCCAGTTATTAGGAAACTGTTTACAGAGGAGTTGTTCTTTACCACCAAGGTCACCAACATTGATTCATGGATAGAGAACACTCTGGAACATAAAAGAAAGAGGGTAGAAGAAGGAGCTCCCAGCAAAGATACTTTAGCTCGAGCCTTACAATCTAGCATCATTGCAGCCAAATCTAAGAAACTAAAGACGTTGTCCACATTGGGTCGAGATCCAAAAATTGGGAACTTCACTATGGAGGTAGAAAAACCCATGAAGGAGGGCAGGTTTGAAGATGTAACCCCTTTAGATTTTGAGCTACACTCATTTGACATGGGCTTAGCTTGACATGATACCAAAGTATATTGGTAGAAATTGACAAATGTAGTAATTGAAGAAGAGCTGGAAGAACTTAAAATGGCTAAGGTGCAGCTTAAGGCCAAAGTTAGTGAACTGACTAATTTCATCCAGCAGTTGGTCACTCAAGTTGCTAGTATTCCCAATATTCAGACCACTTTTGATCCCAGTGCCACGAAGAATCAAGCCATAATAGCCAAATTGCAAGAAGACTGGTACTTCATGCAGATCAGCAAGGGATGGATCGAGAGACTCAAATCTGAAGGATTGGTAATTGTGTAGAAACCGGGTAATGCTCTCTTAAGGATGGAAACATAAAGGAAAAATATTAAGAATAATTTGCAAACTCTCGCATCGAAGAGAGAGAAGTGTCAATAATGCATAGTGATGCTTCATGTGGCAGTAAAGATGAAGACCAAGGAGGCATTGAAAGCCAAGATTCTGCAGAAAGGAGATGAACCTTTAATCGAGTGGCTTTAAAGTCTAGAGTTTAAAATCAAGATGATCATTCAGGCTGAGACAGGGTTGCAAAAAATAGACATTAAGATCAAGGAGGATTAGAATAAAGACTTTAATATTCTTCAAGGTCTGCACATAGAATCACAGATGAGTGGCCAGTGCAAAGAAATGATCGGATTGGCTAATATGTAGAAATCATTTTCTGATTATGTGCATAAGTTGTCAAAGCAGTCTTCCACTCATTTGGACAAGGTGCCAGAGCTCTAGCAGTTGAGTGGATGTATCTATAAAGCCATGGAAGAGTTGAAAGATCAGACAGATGTAATTAAGAGCCAGGCCAAGGAACATTCTAGGTGGCTCATCCGATATACCAATGTCCATGTCAACAGGCACAAAGAGCTCATCTGAGTTATTATGACTGCCACTGCCTATAGGGATAAATTAGGCAAAGGGAATGAAACTAAAAATTAGATAGATTCCCCCTTTTGTGCCAAATTTTGATGATATTGTAACGGATAAACCTTTGTTTATCATTCCTGCTTAAAAGAAGTTGAACCGTTTTGGTTACTCTTTTTGTAACGGTCAAGACTCAAATTTTATATGTACTATACTAAAATTTAATACAAAAGTCAGCTAAATTTTGGTGTAAAAGATAGTATTTTTCTAAGTCAAATTTGTATGTCTGAATGCCATTTCTTTAACTGCTCCACTGCATTACATTTATCTATCCATTAAATTTGAATGTTTCTTTAGATTTAGAATTGCAATTTATGGTTGAACCAAAATTCTATGTTATGATTTGATGCATTCGTTAGGGGGAAATCTAGTGTTAATCTAAGTCTGGGAGATGTCCCTATGAAATGGATTGATTCATTTTCATTCATCATTAAATCTTTAAGTCTTGCATTTGCATCTTCATTATTGGTTATTGCATTTCTAGTTTTAAGAAGTCATATGATTAATGAAATCTTGAAATTGGCTAAAATTAGAATTGAATTTATCCCGCCTGAGCTATTTTCTATCTAGGTTTAGCTTGGTTTACCTCATGTGTTCTCAGGTCAAGAACATACCCCTATTAGAATAGGAAAGATAAATACTCATTGAAGATCATTTACTTAAGCGAGTTGTACCTTTAAATTCAGAGGGAAATTAGTTGCTTAGTCACAATTTCCCAACTATTGTATTCAATTGTTCTTAAATATTTGGGTATTCTAGAGTTAAAGCATAAAAGAACAGTCTGTTTACCAACAAGTTCATTACTACTTTTCATATTCTTCTACATTCAAAATTTATTTCCTTCAATCGGTAAAGTTAATTGGAAGACATACAGACCAGTTACAGTACAGATTGATGAAATGATCACTAGTCTAGGACAGAACTTTGAACCTGTCATGAATGAATATTTTACAAAGTTCAAAGCTAAGATGGAAAAGAGACTCCAGATTCCTAAACACCTAGTAGAAAAATACAAAGATGATATTTGTTTTGTAGTAGATATAGATAAAACATTAATCAAAGCAACAGTTCCGAGGATTGCATGGCTACCTCCAATGGACTATGAGTTAGATTTTGATTTTGCATCTGAGGCTATTGAGAAATTGATAAATGATCATGTTGATAAATCTTCCATGAGATTTGGCACCTATGAAGAGGCAAAGACCCAAATAGTAGTACAATTGCAAGTACAAAAATTTGGAAGGAAAAAGACAAAGATTGTCAAAACTTTAAAGAGGAAACTTGCCATCACCAATGAAGAATTGAACAAGTCTGAAGAGGAAACTGAGGTGCACACCTCAGTCAGTCAAGCAGCAGAATTAGATCATGATATTGAGGACACCGAGTCTGATGTAGAACCAGTTAAGGAAACTAAGGCCAAATAGAGAAAGAACACAAAGATTAAATCACCATCAAAGTTCACCAGCTCACACTCGGTGACTAAGGATTCACCACCTTTGAAGAAAGGTGAAGAAAGGTGTAGAAAAAATAACCAGACCCTCACCAAAATTTACATACCAAACATGGAAGAAGAAGGGTAGTACTACTACACCGAGGCAAAAGAGGAAATATGTGCAGAACAAAGATGACAAAGATGATTATGATGGCAATCTAGAATAATTCAAGGTAGTACAGAATAAGCCTTCACAAACAATTGATGAGATTGCAAAGACAATCAAGACAACCAAATAGTTAGCACCTCCGAAGATACAAGCGTATTTTGATCTGACTATCGAGAACAAGGACAAACTAGAAGAAGAAATCATAGGTATTATGGTTAACTTTAAACAAGTTCCAATTGAGTTTTCTACTTCTATTCCATCAGAAATATATGATAGAATATCATCTCGATGGACATATGCACTCCAAACTGAGAAATAGATGACAAAAGTAGCTCTCACACTTCTAAAAGTTGAGTGCACAGTTGAGGAAGTTCATGATATAATGAGACAATATGCCAACCAATTTCCAAATTAACAAATAACACTGAATATACTACAAGGAAACATGAAGGAAGTGGATATTGAGAGCACCAAAATTTGGAACGAACTGCTCAATACAACTGAGGATATTCAGGATACCAAGAAAGTAAATGATGTTGCATCTACTGGACCGAGCATAGAACCTATAACAGTTGATGATGCTGCAATAGATGATGTTTTAGATGGTATTCCTAAGCTCTTGGCTAATTTAGGTCACCCGTAGATCACAATAATTGATGTAACCAAAGGTGATCTGGATAATAAAGCCAAGGAAGATGAGTCAGTTAGAGTAACCGAGACTATAGATGAGCAGGACACATCATAGGTCACCCAAGAAAATATACCTGGCTAGTTACCTATTCTAGTCAAAGAAATTGAAATTGAGTCTGAAGCATAGTATAAGCCACCCGAGTAGACCAAAAATACAATTGAAGATAAGCGTGGAGATCACGGTAAAGAAACCAAGCCTAGTGGTGGAACAACACAAGTTGATGAACCTAAGGCTACCACTGATAATGCAGAAGCAAAAGGTGAAGGTAACATAGAAACTCTTGAAAAGATAGTAGATATATCTACTACCAACACAAGGTCAGTTATCGAGGCACCACACCAAGTTTCCACACTGAGTACCGAGAAACCAATTTTAGAAACTGAGCAAAAGGCTCAGTTAGCTTTAACATTATCACCATCATCAAGTGGTCAAGAAGAAGAAGAAGAAGAAATGAAACAAGGAAGTAGTTACACTAGATGAATTAATAGATATTCCTGACTGGGATCCAAGGACACTTGATCTAGAGACACTAAATAAATATGGAAAACTTTGCACTAGAAAATCAGCACAGGACAAGCTTAGACTAGAAGCAAAAAGTACACAAGTGCTATAGAAATCAAAAGAGATCTTAAAGAAAGTTGTACTAGATATCAATATTGATGAATGAGCCCCTGTAATGGAGCAACTTGAACTGCTCACCAAGGCAATTAACAATCCTAACATTGATGCTGAGCAAAAATTAGAAGAATGAGTCGGGAAGAAGATCTAATACAAAGTTACATAAAATATTAGCCAGGCAGTGGCAGTACATAAGGTAACTCTATCAGAACTTGTAAGTGGTTTAGAAACTATCATATCTGGAGCCATTACACTTCTATAGTAGTTATGCACATTAGAACACTTCACTACCAAGATTAGTGAAAAACTCAAGCAAATAGATCAAGATCTACATGTTAGTGTACAGAGTCTATCAACCGAGCAACATGCATTATAGATGCATTACACCAAGGTACTTCAAAATAAGTGATTGAGACTAGACCTACATAAAGAAGAGGAACAAATAAAAGAACAAGTAACCAAGCTCTAGGCAATGTTACTACCGCATTTAGTCACGATGCAGAAACACGTGACCTTGGCAAAGAATCTCATTTCCACCCTGGAATTATCAGTAACATAAAGCATATATGATATGCATGCTTAGCTGAATCTAGAGCTACTCACCCTCGAGCACTTAAAGGAGGAATGTGAGAAGTTATTGGAAACACTCAAGAATGCCCATCTCAATATTTTTGACAAACTGTAATTTATACGCCTTTTTCCATTACTTTCAAAAGGGGAAAATATATGTATATATGTATAGTAAAGGGGGATACTATAATCTATATAAGTTCATATACATATACCAAGTATATACAAAGGGGGAGCATGTACAAAGGGGGAGTCACTATGTATAGTATTATGTACAGTGCTGATTTTTTTATACTAATGCTGAATGGGGAGAATGTTACTCTAATTACACATTAAAGTTGTCATTAGTTATCAAGAAGACATAATGGACAGTCAGTAACAGAGTCACAAATAGGATAGTTATTTTATATCACTGAAGTGTGGAGTCAACTAAGATCATTGATCATGCCCAAAGTCATCTAAGCACAGTGATTACCGAGTAGATAGACTATACTGAATAGAAGACAACACTGAGATACACAACATAACCGAACACCAGTATAACCGAGATACACAGACAACACCAAGCACCGAGAGACAACAATACCGATTGGAATAGAGACTACCTAAAAGTTTGTTATGGGACATCATTTGATGTAACAACTTTTTAGCCAACCTAGATAATGGTTTACATAATCGAGGATGACATTAATTATAGATTTATAGCAGTAATTATTTATGTCTCCTATGTGTAGATGATCAAGGTAAATTTTGTACACCATTGATCTTAGGATAAGGATGTAATTGTTAAACCCTAATTAGGTCATATCTTTTGATATATAAATGTATAGATGTCAAATTTTGTTATGTATGTTGATCAAGACATGATCAAGTAGCTTCCATAATATAGACATCAGAGATCAGACAAGGGATTTTCAGAGAAAGAGACTACATTGCAGAAATCAGTTTACAGAACTAAGGCAAGGCTACCAAGCAAAATAGAGCAGAAGGTATTATCATTCACATTGAGGTGATATATATTTTTGTATGAACTTAATGGATCTTTATCAATAATATTGAGATTGTATATGTTTCAGATCAAACTTTTGTTACTCTCTAACAATTGTAATAGACCCTAAATCTCTTATCAGAGTAGACTTAACAGTCTTATTGTAAATCTCTTAACTGAGTGCACACATAGATTGTGTTGCAAAATCCTCACATGAGGTAGATCTAATCAATCTTATTGTTACTCCTAACATGGTAAGATCATCACAAGTGATCAATTCTGTAAATATTTAATAGGCTAACTATATTTATGCAGTAGTGAAGTTTGTGGGTCTCATCCCCACCGCAGTTTTTAACTTTTGACGGGGGTTTTTTGCGATACCAAAATACTAGTGTCATGAGTAATTAAACTTATGTATGTTTATTATTTACTTTACATGCATTTATATTTAAGCATTGATACTACATGTTTGGTATATGTGAATCTACTAAATCGGTTAATGAAGAACAGTGTTTACAAGATTTGATCAAAAAAATTTAAGGGTATTGATTCACCCATCCCCTCTCAGTACACATCCTTTCCACTATCCCAATAGAAACATCATAGGAAATTTTCTTCATAGAAGCAGGTACTGACTCAATGATCTTGGTAAATCCTTCCCTTTTAACACTTGATAGTCACTACATGGGGTTCTATCTTGGTTCCTCAGACTCAGCCCTGGCAAAGTAGTGCATTGGTATCTCAACTCCCTATACTTCTACACATAACTTCCCATTTGCATAGATCTTTAAAAAGTTATTAGGATTGTCCAAATGTGTGATTTTTAGCCAGCTGGAAAATTTTACATCATCACATGATCGATAGAGCTTATCGAGCATCATGCATGTCAATTTATGTAGCGCAACATATTTTGCAATATACATAGCTCTTTCCTTGGCTTTGTTCATTATATTTCTCATTTCTTCCCGCATGGGGAGAAGACTTGATAATGTTAAGAGTGTCTCTAAATTACTTAACCTTCGTAGGAACTAATAAAATTTTGAAGGCCCTGCTTCTTCACAACTTGAGTTCATTAGACCAAGCAATGATTTATATTCTAAAAAAACTTGATGTGTTGGTCCATCCAAAGAGATCCATCTGGTATCATTATCCTTAAGAAGCTTATTCCCATCGGTTAGTCCTTCATCAAAGTGTTGAAATTCCCAAAATTATTTTGGACTTCGACAAAAGTATTGGTGGATCTCTTTCATTAAAACTTCAATTTTTTGTACTGGAGCATGCTCGTTGATAACTCCAAAAGTTGGAATCATTATGTGGGCCATGAAGTGAATGCCAATAACGTACGGTACACAAGAAGTTTGTATCTTTGTACAAATACCACCCATGTGGCCTTGCATTACTGAAGCCACATTCACTCCAACACACACCAACTTTTTGGCAATCATCATGTCATCTCTACCTCCATATTCAATTAGCGAACTCTTTACTAGTTCAAATAAATTTTCCATTGTCGCATTATCCTTCATTTTAGCAATAGTTAATAGATGAGGTTGGAGGAAAAAATTGTGTACAGTATAAACATGCATGCATACCCAAGAAGTATTATCTACTATTGCAGCTTCGTCTAAAGACAATGCAATAAAGTTTGACTCTTTAATTTTTCCTTTAGATCCTCTTTTTCAACCTTGGCAAGACAACTTGCCCATTCCCATCCACTGTTTACTGACCAGTCACTATTAGGATAGTTACAAACTTTCAAAAAGTGTACTAAAGTACTCAATGATGGGTAGTCTTTCATAGGATGCCCTCTTCTAAAAATATAAAAGACAACACTTAACTAAACAACTTTTCCCATTTGTTCTACTTCCATTGCTTCTCCAAAAAAAGCTTCAATTGAGCCTTTAACTTCAACATGATTCATCTGTATATTCTTCTAAAATTCAAATAATTCTACATTCCTAATATGATGAGATTCCTCCTTTTTTCCATCTTATCATTGATTTTTCAACACTATTTATGGTTTTCTTTTTGTAAACTTTACCCATATGCTTCTCTATGGTGTCAATTTTTAGCTGGAACCTTTTTTCCTTCTTATTTATCTTGGTGCAAATCTTACATCTGCATTCTATTGGAGGCTCACCTTCAATTGGATTGTCCACTGGTTCAATGAACGGATACTTTGACACCCATTCTATTTGAAAATTCCTTGACAAATCCCACATCCGATTTTTTTTTATTCTCTATCCTTTTTTGAATTGTATTTTCTTTTCTTCTTCCCTGCACCATCATCATCTATGGCATTCTCAGTCTCATCCAAGTTGATTATATCATTATGGATACTGTGGGTATTTAATTGAAAATCTTCTTCAAGTTCATCATGATCTAAGATATCAGGTTTGTTGACTTCTTTAATATGTTGTGTAGGGCCAGGTTGTGAATCTTGTAAATCTAATTGTGATGAAGTAACTTCCCAATTTTGGCTAGAAAATTTTCCAACATCTTGACCAAAGTACAATGATAAGGTTCTACATTTTTCTGGCCTCTCTTGGCTTTCCCCACATGTGGGAGCCTTACCCTTAATCTTTTTTGACATCTCCAACAAAATAAAGGCTGCCAAAAAAATTGTTAACTTCTTGAAGAAGTGACAATAGACTATAATATATATAAATATGATTCATTGGCCCCAAAATCATGCCCAAGTTCTCCCTGGTTACCACAACACTACCCACTAACTAGTCCCCACTAAATAATAATGAACTCAAAATTGTAGAGTCACAGACAGATAGAGATGAAACCTCAGTTGAAATCAAGAATCAGAATAATAATCACTTACCTTTTCCTCAATTGTAGTCACCAATGCACTCAATAATCTAAAACTTTACTATCAACCAAATAGAGATATCAGAACCAACCAAACCAAATTGTGTACTATAACCCTGATCCATGAATGTATTTATACTAATCTTTTTTGGTGAATTCAGCGGGAGGTATTAGGTATACAAATATTTGGCGAAGCCCGTGTAATTATAACATGTCTTATTTTATTTTTGAGGCGATTATGGGTTATCCAATAACTTTCTTTAATTAATAAATTTGGCAAAAATGTGTCAGTTTGAGCCACGCGTCCACAAAATGCCAGGTGAATTTGGGGCCGCCTATAAATATATATGCATAAAACCATTGGAAAATATAGGTCATTGATTTGGGGCCACTTTGAAATTGTAGGCAAATTTTTAAAATTTACCTTATCCAAAAAATAGATTCGATTGGCAATGTTGTAGAAGAAATAGATAAAATTAAATAAACAGATGGGTGATGGGCCTGAGCATTCGACCTAATATTTATAAAGTTAGTGTGAGACCTACACTAGACTGTTATAGTTTACTATTTTGTTTCATGCTTTCAACAGTTTATGCTTTAACATACTTTGACTATCAGCGAGACTTTTCATACTTTTGAGGATCAGTGGAATCCTGTGTTATATATTCAGCACTTGATTTTGTAATCAGGGTACTTTTGAGATGTTTATGTTCTAATTTAGTTTCAGCTTATATTGAGGTTTATATGGATCTAAATGTATGAATGTAATATGATGAAAATGGTTTAGGAAACCGATGCTAGGATATTTCAGTTCTAATGCAATGTGGTTTATATGCTTACTTATATTATTAACGTCATGTTATGTTTCATATCATGTTATTTTGGATCTACTGATGTGTGCATTGAGTGTGCAGGAAGAGTTGACCATGGATCTAAATCGGGGACCCAGTACTGGAACCTATGTGTATACCTATGCTTACCAAGGTCCTGTCTATATAAAGAGACATGGACCTCGTTGTTATGTATTTATTTCGTGAACATGGTTTGCATGTGTGTTATTAAATTAGTAAATTTTCATGTTACCAAGTCATGTCTAATGTTTTAATTTAATGTGCCAAATTTGGCAAGTGTTGTAATTTATTATGGACATGGCTAGTAATTGGAAACCAAGGTAAGTCAAGGGTTAACTAAGGTCATCTTTGAGTAGTAC
>MU225549.1:1626000-1651540 GCA_018584345.1 Thuja plicata
TTGGAACCCCCACTGAAGTGCATGACCAGGTAGAGAAGACAATGTCTGAAGAGCTGATCAATCAAACCAGGAAGCAATAGAACCAATAGGTGAACCCCCCCATAATGCTGAATAGGGAGAGGTGACAAGAACATTGAAATGCAATGCCAGAAACATCTGCAGAAGAAGAACCAGGAACACCAACAGTGCAACAGAAGTACACACACAGGATAAAGGGCGGTGTCATTGACACATAGCATGGGCTAATGTCATGGAAGGTACGCTCACTTGACAAAGGTGGATGCACCTAAAATGACATAAACATCATAACCCCCCATGGCACTTTATAACAGAGTGCAAGTACTAAAACTATACAAGGTGTACAAGATCTCAGATATACAGAAGTAGGCACTTTATCTCAGTGTGTTTACAGAATAAAAATTTAATAGTGGAGAAGCATACAAGCTCAAATGTCAGAAAGAAGAGTGAGCTATGAAATCAGAAGAAGAGATCCCAGGACCTGTAGAACCAAGCAAGCCACCAGAGTGCATAAACTGCCAAAATCAGAGGAGAGAAAACCTGGAGCAAAATCTAGAAAAAAGAACCCTGCAACTGAATAGTGCACTGAACTAGCTTTCCGACGATATCTGGTTTTCCAAAAATGGAGTTCGGATGAGCCAGATATGACTCCCGGAAGGCAAAAACAAACATCAAATTTTGACAGTAAAAAAAGCTGTCAAAATGGTAGAACTCAAAAACCCAACCTCCATCATCAGAAAGTACTCAGAAAGAGCTTTACAACAGTATATGAAAGTCGAAAAAAGACCCCCGGATGCTCAAGATAGAGCAAAAACCGTCCCGGGGGGTCAAAAGTGCTCCAAAAAGCTAGAAATAAGCCCCTGGGGCTAAAAAAAATTGGCCCCTGGGCGCATGGCACGCGCAGGGGCTGGGGCCGAGCCCCCGGTCATCCATATGACTGCTCGCATGAGAAAAGGGCCCCCAGGGGCTAAATAGACCCCCGGGCAGCGCGGGGGTGGCAGAGCGGCGCGGGGTTGGCGGAGCCGGGTCGGAGCGGCCGCAGGGGCGGTGGAATCGGAGGTAGGCACCGGAGCGACAGGGGATGCCGGGCGGCAGGGGAGGCCGGGCGGTGGGGGGCCGTAGAGGGTGTCGGGCAGCGGGGGCTGCGGAGGCGGGGGTGCCGGAGGAGCCGGTGGTGGAGGGGCCAGGGCGACGCGGAGGCGGCGCGATGAAAAAAACACTGCCCGCGCTATCAAAAATGCAAAAAACCACATAAAAATTGGTTTTTTTGAAATTTGGCCTCGGTTTCCGTGCCGTACGACACAGAAACCAAAATTTTTTTGCCTCAGAACCCAGTAGTCCAAAATGGACAAATTTTATATCATTTCTGGGGTTTTGGGGTCCTTTGAGCTTAATGGTAATGTCCGTTTGAGCCCAAAGTGACCATAACCAAAGCCTACCCCTGAAACACAACAAAAAATACTGGAAAAACTCTAAAACCCTCTATCTAGTGCGCTTCAACAAAACAAGAACAGCGAACAATAGGAGAGCTCTGATACCATGTTAAGATTAGGCTGAAAGCTAATCTCCCAAGTTCACCTGCATGCATGACAGTTACAAGATAGAAACAAAAGACAGAAGAGAGAAGAAGCTATGGCAGCCAAAAAGCCAGAGCCATGAAATCCATGTTACAAGAAAAAAATTTCTATTAACAACAATACTGAATACAATCTCCTTAATGAAATACAAAGCGGTGAGTCCTTATAAAAGGATACCAAAACCCTAAAAGGGAAACCCTAAAGAAATAGAAAGCTGCCTAAGTATAACTTAAGCATAGAGTAAATAGACTAATAATTAAATGATTTAATTATTAGCTATACTAGACTACTCTAACAGGTATCACTGTGACTTTATCTCTGTCTTTACCGATGGTGTGCACTCTGCAGGTGTAGTCTGTCACTTGGTGAATACTTGATTTTTATGCATTGCTGAAAGCATAACCTTTGTTCCATTGATTCTCTGAAGTCTTTGGCATGATGTATATGACCATATAGATGATATCAAGTTGACATCAATGACAATACAAACCATTAACTAATTTAATGTCTTGCATCATCTTCAACTTAATATAGTCAAACATTTAATCAGTTACATGTCATCAGTTTAAAATAGCGTGTAGCAAATCCTAGGTCAAAAATTCAAATAAAGTAGCGCATCTGATAGATTAAGTAGCGCGTAGTCCATAAAATAATGTGTACTAGATAAAGTGTCACATTCGAGTGATGAAGTAACACAGTAAAAATCAACTAGCGCATAGGCAAATCAACGTGTAGACTCTGATAAAATGACGCGTACACTAAAATAAAGTGACACTTAACCTGATTTGAAATTTGAATCATCTCTGATGTGAATAGGTTAACTGATTATTTGCATGATAGAATAGGCTTGAGGTTGTAATTAAAATAAATGTTTTTGATGTTAATATAACCATGTTAGATGAATTCTTGATAATGTTGATCGAGATAGGTAAGATAGGTTGATGTTTTCTTTTTCTTCACGATATAAAGTCAGGTAGAAAATAGATGTGCTAAAAAAGAGCAATAGATTGATAGAAATTTGATTGACTTAGAATGATCCAACTAAAATGATGATAGTAATATGATTTCAATTGATTTTAAAATAGGTGTGATTCTGGAGGTTATATATCCAGGTTTACCACCTTGGCCATTAGATATGGTCTATCAGTGTACATCGTGAGAGAGATGAGCGATAGGTCTCTATGGATTGTCTTTCTTACTAGATATCCCTGAAGGCATTATATTTTTCCATCAGTATATACAAGGAAAAACATGATCTACACCATCAGTCTACACTACACTGATAGACAGGGCATAGCACTACTTGACGCCAAGGTTACCCGATACTACCAAGTTCAAAGCATCCCGACAAACACTATTCAGTGTTACCCAATGACAAAAAGGGATAAAGGAACCCGATGAGTAACAATAGTGCAACCCAATGGAAAAACATAGAGAGGAACCTGACAGATGAAGGGAACCCACCAATCAGTTTCAAGAATAAGAACACAGGCTACCAACAAGCAGAGAAAAGGTATTAATCAATCATTATAGGTGATATTCATATTATGAGAGCTTTAATGGATCTGTGATCACCAATTATAGATTGCATATAGTCAGGTCAAACATATTGTACTCATTCTAATAAGTGTTGTACACTTAAGAAATCCTTTCAAAAAAGGTGGACCTAATAGTCCTATTGTAAATCTCTTAACCGAGTGCACACTTCATTAGTGTTGCTAAAGCTCTTAATAGATTAGATCTTAACAGGTCTCCACTTTAATACTCATAACAGGGTAGATCATCAGAAGTGATCAATTTTAAGCCTTTACCAGCTCCCTTCCATTCTGCAGATAGTGAAGTTCTGTGGGTGTCATCCCCACCGCAGTTTTTACTTCCAAACAAGAGTTTTCTGCGATATCATATCTTGTGTTATGTGTTTATTACTTTCATGAATGTTTCTATGAATGATTGCAAACAATTAAAGATTATGAATTAATACTACTTGCATAAGAAGAACATCATAAATGGTCAGTAATACAATAAATATTGATTACTAATGATGGAAGGTGAAAAGAGTTAAAAGTTTGAGAGGTACTGATTCACCCCTCCCCTCTCAGTACTACTTCCCATTAATCCCAACAATTGGTATCAGAGCTAAGTCTCTTGTTGGAAATCTTAAAGGATTAAGAGCAAAGATCATACAATGGAGAAGTACAAACTTGATAAGAATATTGAGAATAAAAAACTTGAGATACAGATGTTCTATGAATAGTATAAAGAAGCGAGAGTCAAGATGAGAGAGATGTTGGATGAGAGGAAAGGTATGGCAACTCAGAGAAATGAAAAAAATTATCAAGAAGAAGAGATTCCAAATTTCTTTGAATCTTCAAGATCAAATACAAGTAATGCATCAGATACATTAGAAGAGAACATCACAAGTCTAAAAGAGATCAATCAACATCTGACAGAACAAATAAAGATGCTGCAAATCGGTCAAGAGACCCAAATGGTAAGAATGATTGATGTGATGAATTCTGCTAGACAAGTTGAAACAGAAAGAACACTAGCTATTGATGATAGGAGGAAGATTATAGAGAAGCTACAAGAAAAGGAGTTAGAAATTCAAAGACATGCTGAGCATCACCATGAGATTACAAATCAGATTATTCTTATGAGTTAAGAAGCAAACAGAATGAATATGGAACTCATTGAAAGAGTACAGGCTATTGATGAACTAAGAGAAGAGAATGAGAAACTAAAGCATGAGGTTAGAGTTCAGCAACAACATAATGAAATTATTAGAAAGGCTGAAGAAAACAATAAAAGAATGGATGTTTTTCTTGAAGGACAACGAAGAGTCAACTACAACAATGGTCTAGGCTTTACCGAAAATGGAGAATCATCAAATCAATCCAATCCAAAGAATGTCTATGAAAATCCAAGACCAAGAAAGATGACATGCAAACACTGTGGAAAGCAAGGCCACACATCAAATGTATGTTGAGGCAAAATGAAAGGTATTTCTAAATCTACATCTTCATTCATAGGATTCTATTATAAATGTAACAAGAAAAGACATAAAGCATATGAATGTAAGTCTAAGATGGAACAACCAAAGAAGGAAACCTACATGGACAAATATTTTCCTACATGCAAGGTGAATGGGAACACAACTAATGAATGCTGGAAAAAAAAAAGGCAAGCATGGAAGCCTAAAGGTCAAGAAAATCCCTATCAACCAAAGAGAATCGATAATCAATATGTATGAGACTACACTACTTGGAAAAACTATACAACATATGGTAGATATGGTCACATTGCTACAAACTACATGAGGGCATGGACCAAAAGGTCTTGAGGCTGGACAAACCCTAGAATGGCATGCTTACATGGTCACAAAGTTGGTCATCTCAAAAAAGACTACAAAGACCGAATGACAGAGACAAGCATATATCCCAATGGAAACACCATTGAAGATATCCGGAGGGCTAGAGACAAAATGTGGAGAAGAGCTTCAAACAATGATGAAGCTGGACCAAGCAATGCAAATGATGACACCCCATCTAATGGATCCAGTGACATCACCACCCCCACTTAAGTTGAACAAGTATGGAATTGCACTACACCAAGTCATATTTGTTAGAGTAATAGTCTCTTGGGTTATTAATTAAATCATTATGATCTAATTACTAACTCACCTATTCACTCTAGTTGCTTAAGCTAACCTAAGGGTTTCCCTTTTAAGGTTTTGTGATTCCTTTTATAAGGATTCACCTCTTTGTATTTCATAAGGAGTTTTCACATTGCATTGTATAAGAGTGAAACATATTGTTAATAATATATTCTTTCATGTGCATATGATGTCTCTGGTCTTTTGGCCTCCATAGAATTTTCTTCTTCTGTTCTTTGCTTCTTCCATGTGACAGGGTTATACATGCAGGTGTTTTTGGGAGAATAGGTGTCTACCTATTCTAACATGGTATCAGAGCCATCTTGTTGTTTGATGTTTGTGTTTTGTTGAAGTATTTCAGAAGACTGGAGGTTTTTTTAGCTTTTTTAGATTTTTTATGTGGATTTAGAAGTGGGCTTTGTTTCTGGTCACTTTGGGCTCAAACGGACATCTCCATTGAGCTTAGAGCACCCAAAAACCCTATAATCCATATAAAAATTGTCCATTTTGGACAACTTGGCTCTGAGGTAATAAAATTTGGTTTCCAGTGCCGTACGGGCACATAAACCAAGAAAAAAATTAAAAAAAAATATTATTTTTTAATGTTTTTTGGCATTATTTTAACATGGCCAGTGTGAATTTGAATCGCACCGCCACCGTGCCTCCGGCTGCACCTCTCACCGGCATTGTGGGCTCCCGGCCCCTGCCGGCCTCTGCTCCGCTGGCCACCGTCGGCCTCCACTCCGGCGCCCACCGCCTCTTGGCCCCCGCCGCCACCCAGCTCTACTGCCGCCCGGCCCGGTTGGCCCTCCTTCGCACCGCTCAGCCAATCCGCCGGCCCGGTGGGTTTGTTTAAGCCCCATGAACTTATTACCACTAGCGGCAGTCATATGGGCGACCAGGAGCTCTAGTTTAGCCCCCTGCGCACGCCATGCACCCAGGGGCTCCTTTTTTTAGCCCCAGGGGCTTTAAACTTGCCTTTTGGAGCCTTTCTGACCTCTTGATGCTATTTTCTCTCTATCTAGAGCATACAGAGGTATTTTTCTGACTTCTTTATATCATCAGAAATCTCTTTCTGAGATCTTTCTGATGATGGAGGTTGGAGTTTTGGGTTCTGCCATTTTGATAGTGTTTTTTTCTATCAAAGTCTGATATTTGGTTTTGCCTTTCAGGAGCCATATCTTGCTCATCTAGACTCTATTTTTGGAAAACCAGACATCGTCAGAAAGCTGGTTCAGTGAGTTTTTAAGTTGCAGGGGTCTTTTTTCCAGATTCTACTCTAGTTTCTTTCTCCTTTGAGTTTTTCTCTTTTGCACTCTAGCAGATTACTTGGGTTCTACAGGTCTTGGGATCTCTTCTTCTATTCTTCTAGCTCACTCTTCTTTCTGACTTGTGAGCATTGTATGCTTCTCTTCTGTAGCATTCTCTTTTCTATAAATGCACTGAGATAAAGTGCCTACTTTTGCATATCTAAGATTTTGAGCACCTTGTGTTTGTTTGTACTCGCACTCAGTTATAAAGTGTCATGGGGGGTTATGATGTTTTACCTTTTGTGCTCATCCACCTTTTTCAAGTGAGAAAAACTTCCATGACATTAGACCATATTGTGTGTTAATGACACTGCCCTTTATCTTGTGCTTGTACTTCTGTTGCACTATTGGTGTTCCTGATTCTTCTTCTTGCAGCTATTTCTAGCATTGCTTTTCAATGTTCCTGTCACCCCTCTCCCTGTTCAGCATTATGGGGGGGTTCACCTATTGGTTCTATTGCTTCCTTGGTTTGGTTGAGTGATTTGCGTATTCTATTTTTGTTCCTATGTACTAGGCAGATGCAGTGGCGAGGCACCTATGCATTCCGGTGAGATGGATCATCTACTATATAGACACTCATTCTTTCCTACTTTTGGAGGTCACCTCTTCGATTGATCAGCTCTTCAGAATTTGTCTTCTCTACCTGGTCATGCACTATTTTAGTGGGGGTTCCAGCAGTTACTTCTGACAGTGTTTACAGCTTCATGCTTCGGAGATGCTTCTTTCTCTTTATTGTTCCTTTCTTTGGGACTTTTTCCTAGATTGGAGGCTTAGTTTCCTTCATCTAGTCCATCTCTTTTTGGGGTAGATTTTTTCCCACTGGGTTTTCCCTATTTCCTCGCTTTACAGAGATTTCTTATATTGGGTACCTGATCAAGCCTTGTTGTTGGGACCCTTCTTTCCTACTTTTTGCAGTAGTCTCCTAGGTTTTTTCTTCTCCCTAAGCTTATCTTAAGGGGGGTGTTAGAGTAATAGTCTCTTGGGTTATTAATTAAATTATTATGATATAATTACTAACTCACCTATTCACTCTAGTTGCTTAAGCTAACTTGAGGGTTTCCCTTTTAGGGTTTCATGATTTCTTTTATAAGGATTCACCTCCTTGTATTTCATAAGGAGTTTTCACATCGCATTGTATTAGATTGAAACATATTGTTAATAATATATTCTTTCATGTGCATATGATGTCTCTGGTCTTTTGGCCTCCATAGATTTTTCTTCTTATGTTCTTTAGTTCTTCCATGTGGCAGGGTTATGCATGCAGGTGTTCTTGGGAGAATAGGTGTCTACCTATTCTAACAATATTTGGCATTAGTTCCATTATACAAAATTGATACATAGTCAAAATTTGCATAAATAAAGATGCATATTATGTTACTTGTTACAATTATGAGAAAACAACCCCATCAGTAAACACATATTGAAATCATTAGTGAACATAATGGATGAGATTTCTACACTTACCGAGAATTATTGGTCAACACATAAAATGGCTAATTTGCTAATGTAACCCGACACCCATCGGTAAGGAAGAAAAGTTATAAAGTTGTCATGATAGAACACTGATATTCGTCAGTGAAAGAAAAAATCTTAATAGCCATCCTGAGAATCTTGAAAACACCGATGATAATTTTTGGAAGTCTTCCTGACGAACTCTGTCTTCATGAACCGACAATTTATTGAGCATTTATGACAGACTTAGGGCAAAAGTCTATAAATATTTGATGGGAGCACTTCATTTTGCACCTGCGATTTGAAGAGAAAAACCAAAGAAAAACCAGAGTGATAAAAGAGAAAATAGCAGAGCATCCTCGACTTGATCTAGCACACAACAAATAGATCATTCACCAGTTCATGGATCGAAGTAAGTACCAAGGGCACCGAAAGAACTCTGTTGTTATTTTCAAGAAAGCCCTAAATTTTGAAAAATGATGGCAACCACTTCAAGAACTGCAAAGATCAAGAATGATAAGAAGAATGTGGTTAGGTTAATTAAGAACAACACCTGTGTAGAGCCCAAATATAAGATATGCCCAGAGATCACATCACAACCCAATGATTCTGGTGCATTTTCCAAGATTCCACCTAGGGTTTTGCTAATAGAGGACGTAAGGTCCTACGTCATTCACTACAAGATCACTGAAATAGGTGATCTGGAGATGGATGAAGCTTACAAGAAGCTTTGTGATGTAGAAGGAAACCTAAAAGATGAACATAAGCATCTGCAAGTAAAGGGAATAACAAATGCACTATATTTCCTAAGGGACTTCAAAACTGACTAGATTAGGTTGGTACTTAGCAGAATGCATGATTAGAAGCTATGGTTGGATCAACCCAAGAAAATCACTAAGGATGTCCTTCATGTTGTCACTGGTTATCCAATAACCAACAAGCCTAAGGCTCACAAGCATCCTTCTAGGCCAAAATTTGAAAAGATCACAAAATATTAATGGGATAAAAAAGGTCTTAAAGTTAACACCATCACCGATGAAGAACTAAGATTCGATGCATGTGTGATTGGTTACAATATCTTTCAGGAAAATAGGCTAAACAAAATATCATCAACATCAGTAAGCACAGCTTACAAGATAGTAACAAAGGGAATCCAGATGGATCTATGTGAGATCTTGCTAAAGCAACTTGATGAGAACATGAACACAATTAGGTCTGCAAAGACTAACACATGTAAGTTCGGCTCACTTATCATGTGTATATTTTTCTACTTTCAAGAATACTTTCCTTCAGTAGTAAAAGTGAAATGGGACACTACAAATTAGTGAACTAATTAAGTCACTAGGAGATAACTTTGACTCATTTATGACTGCATACTTCCTTGATTTCAAGGAAAAGATGATGGAAAGAGTGAGGATCCCTAAACAACTAATTGAAAAACATAGGGATGAGATATGTTTTATGGTGGATACAAACTTCACCCACATAAAACTAGTTGTACCAAGAACAGCTTGGTTAGCCCCAATTGATTATGAAATCAACATAGATCAAGCAACCAATGCTATTGATGTATTGATCAATGAGCCAATTGACAACAAAAAACCTAGATTTGGCACTTATGAAGAGGCCAGGTCAAAGATAAAAAGAGGCCTAGAAATCAAAAAGACTATCAACAAGAAGAATAAGATGGTTAAGAATTTTAAAAAGATTATATTGGTTAATGAGGAGGAACAAGAGAAAACAGAGGAAACCAATGAACAAGGTACCATCACTGAAGGGAAAGATGAGTAGAAATCAGACTCTGAGGCAACTGAGTCTAATACACCTCCACCTCCTACAAAGAAACAAAGGAAAATGAGTCAAACTGCTAAGATATATACCACACCTCTTAAGAAAGGTCAAGTAAGGACCTTTAAGAGGAAGCAGCCAACAAAGCAAACAAAGCAGCAAGCAGAGAAACAAACACCTACTAAGAGGAGAAAAAGAATGGTCAGGACTAAAGATGACATTGAGGATTCTAAAGAGGATGAGCCTGATGTAGTGAAGAAAAATTTTAGAAATCAAACAATTGATGAGGTTGTTGAATCTATTGCTACATCTAGAACCATGTATGATAAGAAAATTAGACAATGGGATACACTTAAACCAGATGACCAAAATAAAATACAAGAGGCAATCATCAGGTCAATGGTGAAATTCAAATATGTACCAGTTGAATTTGTCAACCAAATACCGAAAGAGCTGGGTAACAAAATATCTCAACAATGGTCATATGCTCTACAAACTGAAAGAGAAGCAAGGGAGAGGGTACTTGTCACACTTATGCCTCCCAAATCTAAGGTAGAAGAAATCAAAGAAATAATGAAGAAGAACTCAAGTAAATTTGTAGCCAAGATAAGAGCTTACAAAGTTCTAGAGGATAATTTTATAGAGCTGGATACAATGACCAAGACTAAATCGAGACAAATCCTAGATCTACCTGCAGATTCAACAAGTTGTGAGGAACAGTTACTTCTCACTGACACACCTCATAGAGAGGAGGAGAAAGACAAGGCAAGTCCTCAGCACATTTCTTTGGACAATGTTGAAGATATGGAGCCAATAGATTTGGACAAAGTCATGGATGATCTTGACATTCAAGACATCACACATTATGAAGATGATGTAATATTTATATCTCTTAAGGATCATGAAAAGAAACAAGAGTTGAAGACAACAGGGCATAAATAAATGAATGTTGTTGATGAGACATGGTAGGACACTTCAGTCATGGACATAACAGAATCAGACCCTACAGAGAAAATTCAAAAAGATGAGGATGTCACTACTCTAAAATACCAAACCGACGAGCAGGACACCACTCTAGATACAACACAAGCTAGCACACAAAGCAATATGCCAATATTGATGAAGGCCATCAATATACTAGAAGGTAATGAAGGGTATAATGTAGAAGATACAAGCACACTCGAGGAAAAGGGTGATGTAGAAGCAAAAGACACTGCAGATGACACAAAGGACACAACTGCAGAACAAGTTGCAACTGATGATCAGAAAGATAATTCTACTAATCAAAGTAAAGAATAAACACAAAAGGTAGAATAAGACACATAGAAAGAAAAGAGTGAAGAAGAAAATAAAAATGAGATGGAGAAGAAAATAGAAGAAAAATATGTAGAGACACCAAAGGTTGATGGAGAGACATCTTCACAAAACCGACAGGTGCACCCCGAGAAAAAAACACAAGAAGCATCTTCAACAAAGCCTTCACCAAGAACTTCAGAGAGGACAAATGAACTAGCAATGGTAGTTCACACATCTGCATCCACACAAATCTCAAAGAAGAAGAAGAGAAAGCATAAGAATCCAGTCACTCTGGATGAAATCATTGAGATTCCAGTTTGTGATCCCAGGACATTGGATCCAACTAAATTGACAAAGTATGCAAGACTTTGTGAGAGGAAGGAAATGCAAGACAAGTTGAGAAAAGCCACAAAAGAGGCAAAGGTACTTGAAGTAGCATGAGGGATACTTGAACAAATTGTACCTGATATAGATGTTGATCAATTAGTGGTTCTCATAGATGCAATCACATCTCAAAATATAGATGCTGAGAAGGTAATGGAAGAAAGAATTGAACAGAAATATGAGTTCAAGCTAGCAGAAAAGATAAGCCAAGAAGTGGCATTGCAAAAGGTAAAGCTTTCTAAATTGGTTAGCACAATAGATCCAATAATCTCAAAAGCTATTGCCTTGATACAAAAGTTATGCACGCTTGATCAACTCACCTAGGAGTATACCGACAAGATAGCACAAATAGATGTTGATCTTCAAAAAAGTGCACAAAGTCTCATGAATAGTGAAGAGGAAATAAAATTGTACAATGATAAACTCAATCAAGCATGAAAATTGAGACAAGACATATAGATTGTAGAGATAAAGTTTAGAGATGAGGTAAATGAGCTTCAAGAAAAACTCTTACCGACACTCACACCACTGCAAAAATATATGACAGAGGCAAAAGAATTAATTGCCACCCCAGAAATTTCTATCCTAGACAACATTTATGATATGCATGCAAGAATAGAGCTAGAACACATGGCACTAGAACTACTGAAAGAAAAAATGGGAGAAATTGCTTGAAGATATCAAGAACACCCACTCACATATTCTTGACACATTGTAAGTTACACATTTTTGTCACATTTTTTGGCATCTTATAAGTTGTACATTTTTGTCATGAGTATAAAATAAAGGGGGAAGTGATATGTACAGTCACATTAAAAGAAGGGGGAAATTAAAGGAGGAAATGATGTGTACAGTTAAACATTTGAAAGAGAAAAGAACATTGAATGTATAGTACAAGAGGCAAGTATACATATACTTATACTATACTAATGCACATAGTTAGGGGGAGTCATATAATGACAAGGATATATACATGGTGTACATACTAAACACTTTAGTATTATGCACATATTAGTTTTTGATACTAATGTCAAAGGGGGAGATTGAAGGCATTATATTTTGCTATTAGTATATATAAGGAAAAACATGATCTACACCATAAGTCTACACTACACCGACAGACAGGGCACAACACTACTCGATGCCAAGGTTACCTGATACTGCCAAGTTCAAAGCATCCTGAAAAACACTATTTAGTGTTACTCGATGAAAAAAAGGGATAAAGGAACCCAACGAGTAACAACAGTGCAACCCAACGGAACAACATAGAGAGGAACCTGACAGATGAAGGGAACCTGACAATCAATTTTAAGAACAAGAACACAAGCTACCGACAAGTAGAGAAAAGGTATTCATCAATCACTATATGTGATATTCATATTATGAGAGCTTTAATGGATCTATGATTAGAAATTATAGATTGCATACAGTCAGGTCAAACATATTGTACTCATTCTAACAAGTGTAGTACACTTAAGAAATCCTTTCAAGAAAGGTGGACGTAACAGTCCTATTGTAAATCTCTTAACTAAGTGCACACTTCATTAGTGTTGCTAAAGCTCTTAATAGAGTAGATCTTAATAGGTCTCCACTTTAATACTCCTAACAGGGTAGATCATCAGAAGTGATCAATTGTAAGCCTTTACCGGCTCCCTTCCATTCTGCAGATAATGAATTTTTTTGGGTGTCATCCCCACTGTAATTTTTACTTCATAACAAGAGTCTTTTGCAATATAATATCTTGTGTTATCTATTTATTAATTTCATTAATGTTTCTATGAATGATTGAAAACAATTAAAGATTATGATTTAATACTACTTGCATAAGAAGAACATCAGAAATGGTTGGTAATACAGTACATATTGATTACTAATGATGGAAGGTGAAAAGAGTTAAAAGTTTGAGAGGTACTGATTCACCCCTCCCCTCTCAGTACTACTTCCCATTAATCCCAACAATCCCTTGATTCCATATGAACCAGGGTTTACTCATATCTATGGCAAAGTAATGGCACTCCAACCATAATACCTTCCACTTGCCACTGGGAGAGATGACGATCACACCCGAGGATGTGCATCATATTTTTAGGATTCCAACTTGAGGAGAGCGATTATACTATGATCAGGTTTATGATGGAGAGGTGTATAGACGATTATTCATAGATCCTATGATCAACAATGAGAGCATTCCTTGGGAACAATTTGTTTCATTTACTTGATTTCCAGCAGTACTTGAGTCATTAATAAGAGGATTCTTGCTACTCAATCAACGAGTTCACAGGTTTGTTATCAGATGGGGTCACATCCTAGAGAATATGATTTTAGATCCATAGAGATTTGATTGGGGATCCAGCGTGCTTGCACATTTATATCATGATCTACATGATGTAGTGTATAGACATAGTGTGACTCTTTCTGCAGGGTCCATAGGACTTTAGATCTAGACATGAGAGCACATCTCTATTACTAGGCTGATTGTGAGGAGAGTATGTGATCTACATTGGCCATACAAATTTCTATATGAGGGAGTGATTGTCTAGTCTCATCTAGGAAAATTAGATTTTTGGCAACATATGCTCGACAACATGGATCAGGTGATTTGTCTTCCTTATCTTGGTTGTGAGGCCTGGCGAGAGGATGACACTGAGCTTCCTTATATGTTTTCTCATTGATGGATTATTTGTTGATCACCATTGGTTATTGAGATATTTTTCTTCTACCACATACTTTGACAGTTTAGCAAGATACAGGATATCCCACAGGGATTAGCATTGTATGCATGAGTACATGCAGAGAGGTCGATGTGGGGACCACAGGTTGATTTCTAGTATGCTTGTGATGAGATCTATAGGATGGGATATGGATTTGGGATATGAGAGAGCATGTTGTTGATGTAGGGATGTTAGTAGATTATACATAGTGGTTCTTACGACACAGTTTCCCATGGTTCACAGATCCGAGTGAGCCTATTCCTGATATAGATGATCCTTCTGATGATGACAGTGCTAGCGATGGAGGGAGAAGTGGGGGGAGAGGTGGTGATAGATAGAGGGATTATAGAGTTCAAGTGAGAGGTGGTGGTGGCAGAGTCAGGGTTAGAGGTGGAAGAGTGAGAGCTAGGGGTGGAGGATTTGGTATCAGATATGCTTAGGTTCCTCCAACAGATTGGGGATAGAGATGACAGAGAGTAGCCATACAGGCTCAGATAGCTATTGCTAGATAGGTTCCTCTACAGAGACATGTTCCTCCACATATTTCTCTGCAAGTACATGTTTCACTATAGGTACATGCTGCACCACAGGCTCCAAGTGCTCCACAGGCTCTAGGTGCTCCACAAGCTCCAAGTGCTCCATAGGCACCAGTGGCTATAGACACCTTGACACAAGATTCTAAGACCTTACAGGATGGTATGACAATGATGAATGGCCAGATTGATCAGGTTGTGAGCATGATGGTACAGTTCATGACATAATGGCACAAATGCCTAGTATAGCTAGTACTACTCAGGTACCTTAGATAGATCCCAATAGTTCAAGAGGTAGAGGTATAGATGGCACAGGTGGTCCTAATGGGACATATGGTACATGTGAGATAGGTGATATAGGTGGTTCCCCTATTTGAGAGTCGGATCCTCATTTGATATACCGATGTACCATATGTATTTTGATCATGATGTACCTCTTTGATATGATGTATCTTTGGTTATACATGTTGACATTTGATTTCCACTATTATGATGACTTGATCACTCTTTATTTCCATTATTAGCTTATGATATATGAGACTTTTGTTGATGATATGAGTTTCTGTATGATGTTTATGATGCATTTCTTTATATTTTATGGATACATTGTCTTCTATATGACATAGTTAGATGGATGAAAATGTATGCAATTTTTATTTCTAAATGCTTTTAATTTATGATGTATGCAATTGTAAATGGTGAATGTAATGCAATGGAATTAAATGAATGCATTTTAATTTTGGTATTTTGATAATGCAATATATCTATGAGATTCACCTATGTGAATGATGAAATGCCTATAATGATTTTGGATAATGAATAATGTATAATGATTTATAACTTGTTAATAATATTTTAATGATTAATGAATGCAATGGTAAATGCACAAAAAAGTCTCCTATAATTGATGTGAACAAGGAACTGATGTTGTAAACCCCCTTTTTAATGATGTTGCTACCCCTTTAACCTAGGAAAATCCTTTTATGCAATTTAATCTAAATGCAAATGCAACTAACTATCATTTTTGTGAAGTAATGCAAATGGATATATTTTCATCATTGAGCCTTTTGAACTAAGGAGCATGTACAATCATCACTGGTTAGATAACCACACCATGATATGAATATTGCTTTAATCAGACTTAAATTAGTTGAAACTAGTACAACCCTCACTAGTTGAAAAATCCAACTATGGGAGTCTCAATACCGGTTTCATCAAATTGAATGTTGCAATTTGATGTTGGTATTAAGATATGGCAGATCTAAATATCTAAGGTATCTATTTGCATAAACAAACAAAAATTAACTCTCCTCCATATGGAAATGTCCTTGATGATTCTTTGATGATCATCTCATTTTACAATTTTACATATCTTGGTGAATCAACTTCCAAATAGTCACACAACAAGCAAGAAAAGATGTCCTGCTTTCATTATCGCCAATCTAATAGAAATATCATCAATTGGCTAAAAAGACACAACTCAATCAATCAAAAATCATCAAAACTAAAAGTGCTTGTATTGTTTGTCATTTTTCCAATAGAATTTCATCCATTCTGATCTTGTGATTATTCTACAAAATTTTAATCCTGATAACAATGTCTCAAAAGGCTTAGGATCAAGTGTCGAGATCGAATGTTTGGTTGAAAACTCTATTTGTCAAAGTTTTGATGCGTAAATTGTGACTCAAATTTTTCTAGAAATCTGTCAGTTTTGAAATGAATGCCCCCAAGTGTAAATGAACAAAAAATAACCTAGGCAAAATGAAATCCGATGATGAACAAGGCTTGATAGATTGTTGCTTAAAGACTTTACAAAGACTATGCACAAATGATGAATGCAATGAAGATGTACAAATGTGATGACGCAAAGGCAATATGTAAAAATGCAACTAGGCAAGACCTAAGGGTCAAAAAGATGCCTATTTACCAGGTTTTCACCCTCCTGAATTTATTGCTCTTTTTCTCTTTTTTTTGGCTACCAAGGTGCCTATTGCTAGGTTTTCACCAAGGCACTTTTATCTTTTTTTATTTTTATTTATTTATTACCAAGGCGCCTATTTAACGGGTTTTCACCAAGATAAAAAAATTTTAGTAGCCATACTTGAATGTTTTCTTGCTTTCTTCATGCTCAATTTTCCAGTTTTTTTTTTCTTTTTTCAAAATTTTTTCCATTGTTTTTGAATTTTTTTCAGGATCTTTTTCTCTCATCTGATACTCTTTCAACTAATAATCTTTCAACCTATACACTTTCATCTAATCAAGTGTAAAACCTCTTCAAATGAAATCTATTAATAGGGTCTTGTAACTCTTCTCCTTCACAATCCACTAGTTTATATGTCCCCGTGCCAAAAGAAGAAGTAATGATAAATGGGCTAACCAGTTTGCTTCCCATTTTCCTTTCTTTTCTCTTTCAACTTGATTCTTAGGATTTTCTTGCAACACTAAGTCCCTAACTTAAAATTTTCTAGGTATGACCCTCTTGTTATAGTTTCTTGACATTTTGTTTTGGTACACTTTGAGGTGTTCATATGCTTGGGTTTGATGTTCTTCTAGAAACTCCAACTGTTGAAGTCTAGCAACCCTATAGTATTCAACTTTTATCAACCCTTGTAGAGAAAATATTAAAGATGGGATCTCAATCTCCAAAGAAAAACTACTTTTGCCCCATGAACCAATGAAAATGGTGTGGCTCCTATTGGTGTCTTATGTTGGTCCTCTATGTCCATAATGTTGGATTCAATTGAACATGTCAATTTCATCCTGAATTATCAACAGTCCTTTTCAATATGGTGAGGATATTTTTGTTTCTTTCCTCTACTTGTCCATTCCCTTGAGGATAATAAATGGAAGAAGAATGATGTATAATATGGAACTTGTCACAAAGCTCATCCACATCTTTGTTTTTTAATTTCTTTCCATTATCCATGATTATAGCATGAGGAATGTCATATCTACAAATGATGTGATTTAGGATAAACATAGAGATTTTCTTACCCATTGCAGTTTTCAAAGGAACAACTTCTACCCATTTAGTAAAATATTCAGTTGTTGTTATGCTGTATTTATGACCATTGGATGAAGGTGGAAAAATCTTCCCTATTAAATCAAACCCCCATTGATAAAAGGGCCATAGTGTGGTCATTGGGTGTAAATATTGCACAGGCACATGGATCACATTTCCATGATATTGGCATTTCTCACATATCTTAACAAATTGACAAGCATCCTTCTCTAGAGTTGGCCAAAAGTATCCCATGCAAAGGATTTTCTTAACTAAGTTTAACCCACTAGAGTGAGACCCACAAATCCCCTCATGAACCTCTTGTAAATCTATTTTTGATTCCTCATCCTCTAGACACCTAAGAAGCATTCCATCAAGACTTTTGTGAGACAATGTGTCGGAAAGGATAGTATATCGAGAAGCTTGGCGAATAAAATGACTCTTTTGATTACGGGTTTGGTCCAAAGGTAAGATTTGGTCTTGTAGAAAATTGAAAATAGGTCCATACCAGGGTGAGTCATGTCCAACTAAAAGACATGTGATTTGGGAATCAGGAAGGTCAATTGCAGGTTTTAGCAACTCTTCCACCAAGAATTCATATCTAGCATTCTGTTGTGGCATTTGAATAAGAGAGGCTAAGGTAGGCATGGCATCTCCTACTCTATTTCTGTCCCTGGAATTTGCTCAAAAGTGATCAAAAAAAAATAATTTTTCCAATCATCTACCATTATTTTATAGGGCATCAACTTGTCATCTTTTGTTTGGTACTCATCATTGATATGATTTATGACTAGTTGAGAATCACCATACACTTTCAATTTGGTCACCTTCTACTCTAAATCCATCTTGATGCCTATGACTAAGGCTTCATACTCTGCAATTTTTGGTACATGGAAAAATAATCTTGTATGATTTTTTAATTGTGTAACCTTTAGAAGTAATTAAAAGAATGCCTACTCCCGATCCATTTTGAGTGTAGGATCCAACAAAATAAAGTTTCCATGTTTTAGCCTCCACATTAATTATCACTGAATCTATAAATTACACTTGAATAAGATGATGATCTACTAAAGGAGAGTCCTCTAATTGATCATCTATCACTTGTCCCTTGATGTCCTTTCTATCCACATATTCTATGTCAAATTTAGTCAACACCATCACCCATTTGGCCAATCTACCCGTAAGAGTTGTTTTGCTAAGTAGATACTTTAAAGGGTCGATTTTAGCAATAAGCTTGACTTTTTGCACCAACATATAATGATGTAGCTTTTGAGAAGCAAAAACTACTGCTAAACATGCTCTCTCAATGAAACTGTAGTTGAGTTCATACTTGACCAAAGTTCTACTAAGATAGTAGATTGCCTTCTCTTTACCATCCTTGTCTTCTTCAGCTAACAATACCCCCAAAGAATTTTATGTTACTAAAATGTATAATAATAAGGGTTATCCTTGATAGGTGGCATAAAAATAGGTGGACTCATCAAATATGACTTCAATAATGTAAAAGCTTCTTCACATTTTTAATCCCACTTGAAAATTGTATCTTTATGTAAAAGTCTTGTGAAAGAATGACACTTTTTCTGCCAATTGGGATATAAATCTCCTTATGGATTGTAACCTTCCTTGAAATGATCTCATTTGACTTTTTTTTTAGGAGCCTCCATTTCCATGATAGCTTGAATTTTTCCGGATCTACCTCTATCCCTTTTGCTGAAACTATGTAACCGAACAACTTTCTAGATTGAACACCAAATGCACACTTCTTAGGGTTTAACCTAACTTTGAATTGCTCCAACCTTGTAAAAATTTTCTCTAGGATGGGTAAATGTTCTTTCCTTTCATGTTATTTTTATAATATATCATCCACATAATCTTCAAGAAATGTATGCATCATATCATGAAAAATTGTAGTCATTACCCTTTGATAAGTAGCTCCAACATTTTTAAGGCCGAAGGGCATGAAATTCCAAAAAAATGTACCCCATGGGCATGTGAAGGTTGTTTTCTCTTGATCCTTTGGTTCTATCTTAATTTGATTATATCCACTAAATCCATCAATAAGAGAGAACATAGAGTGTCCTGATGTCAAATCTAATATAGCATCAATACTAGGTAATGGAAAATCATCCTTTGGGCAAGCCAAGTTGAGATCTCAAAAATTCACTCATATTCTTATTGATTTATCATGTTTTAAAACCATCACATTATTGGATATCCATTTAGCATAATTTCTAACCCTAATGAATCTCACTTTCAACATTTTTTCCTCTGCTTTTACTAGCAAAGCTATATGAGGATGCATTTTCCTTAACTTTTGTTTCACCGGCTTAAATTCTAGTCTCACATTGAGGTGATGCATGATAAAACTTGGATCTAACCCTGACATATCTGAATAAGACCATGCAAAGTTAACCTTTTTTCCTTAAATAATTTGATGAAGTCTTCCCTTTCAATTGGAGTCAAAGAAATTGCAAGGTGTATAAATCTTGGATCTAGATCAGTGCCAATGTTAACCTTTTTTGTTGGTTCAATAAATATAGGAGATATCTCTTCATCATGTGTTGGTAAGGTATCCAATCTCTCTTCCTTAGGTGCCACAGTTGGGTTTTCACCTTCGGAAACATCCTTTATTTTTACTATTTTTGGGTCTAATACTGCCACATTGTGGTTTTCACCATTAGACCATTTCATTTTTTCTTTTTTTTCCTTTTTTTCTTCTTCTTTTGCATTGAGAGATTGGTCATTTTCCTCCACTACTATGCTTTGATCAAATTTTTTGGTGAAAGAGGGTTCAACTGCATTGATTTATAAGGCCACATATTTGTCATTGGGAAAGTAGAGTATGTCATTTGGATAATTTTGGTTCCAATCAATTAGTTCAAGATGGATAAGAGATAAAGATTCATTTGGAAAATTGGTATCCATGGGATTTAAGGACATGACTTTGTTAGAAGGTTCATACATTGTATCGCTTAAATTAATGACATGTGCTTGTTCAAGGTGTTCCATAGAAGTTGGATCAAAATTCTCCTCACTTAAGTCCTCTTGGATTTCTATGGGATAAAATGCTCATGGAGTAAACCTAACGTTTGAATCTCCTACCCATGAAGGTAGCCATGGTTCACCCACCAATGGATTTTCATTTGATGCTTGTCCTAAATTTGGTGCTTGAAAATCATTTGGCACTTGAGTATAACTTGATCCTTGGTCCATATTGGATTGTTTGTTTGTACTAGATGTAGGAGCATAAGTATGGATTAAATCTAATTACTTGTCATGACAAGAAGCTTCAAATAAATAATCTCATTCATATTCACCAGAGTCATCTTCACTTTCAGAACCTACCATATGAACATGTTCATAGAAATTTTGGACATTGCTTGAACTACTTCCTTGTTCTTGGTATCCTATGCCTAATTTTTCATCCTTAGATCTATGAGGAGGTTGTATGGGTTTGATAAATCCTCTATTTTGAATGCCTAAGGGTCCTCTTCCTTTAGATCCCATCTTTTGCATGATGTGAAAACCCTTACCATATTGATGTGTTTGTATGCTCACATTTTGGACCCTTTCTACATGGGAACTCGAAGCTTCCTCATCTTTGTACAACCACTTGAAAACTTCATTATCTTCTTCCTCTTTTGGTGGGTTGTCACTTGGTCTCGCAAAATGTGCATTATATTTTTTATTTTCATGAGCACTATTTGGCCTCCCATGTGATTTTGGAGGAGGTAAATCAAACAAAGACATAGAATATTATCCCATACCCTTTTGATGGATTTGGTGTTGTTTCTCAAATTTATGCATTAAATCAGTTGTATTTTGATAATGTGTTTCTTTGACTCCATTTTCAACCCTAGAGGGGTTTGGATCTCCCTCCTCTTGATTTGATACACTTAAATGAATATCTTTGTTACTTGTGTCTACAAAACTCACTTTCTCCTTTCCCTTAGTTGATGTAGATGTGTTAGTTTTGTCTTGATTCGAGTTAAGGACCAAAGTGGGACTAGGAGAATCTTCTTTCTTTTTCTCATTAGGATCACTTTGGGTAGCCCTTCACTATTATGTGGGATGAATGTCTCATTTACAGGTTTAATAATGTTGCAATATTGAAAAGGATTCACATCACCACTTATAGTAATTTCTTCACCCATGAATGGAAACTTTATACATTGATGATATGTTGATGGTAACGATTGAATTTCATGTATCCATGGTCTCCCTAAAAAAATGTTATAATTTAACTTCATATCAAGAACTTGACAAATAGTATCCTTTTTTATTGGTCCCACTTGAATAGGAAACACCACCATTCCTTTAGAAGACCTTTCCTCATCATCATAGTAATCTTCTTCTTTGGATCCATGACACCTTTAGAAAATCCTAGGGCTTTTACAAGACTCAATGTGCAAATATTTAAACCATCTCCTCCATCAATGAGGACCCTTTTGACATGATGCTTTTGAATCAAGACATCTATATGTAATGAAAGATTTTGAGGATGATGGATGGACATGTCATCTTGTTTGGAAAATGATAAAAAATGAGGTGTTATAAGATGACGTACCATTTTTTGAAACCTATCCTCATCTAGGTTAGTGGGAACAGTTGTTTCCACAAAAGCCTTCTATAAGATTTACTTGTGATTTGGTGAAAGTTTGAACAAATCAAGAATAGAAATTTGAGAGGGAGTATTTTGTAATTGATCCACAATATTATAGTTCCATTGAGAAGAAGAAGGTTGATTAGAACCCATAGTTTTAGGGATAGCTCCTCATAAAGTAACCTTCGATGCTTGACCCCTAGTAACCACATTAGAGGTTTCCTTTGATGGTGGATCTTTCACAACAATAACATTGATAGTATTCTCATATCTTGTCAATGAATTGATGAAATTATCATGAATATGTGAAAATTTACTTTGTTATTACCTCCTTTGTTATTTTGGTTACTATTCAAAGATTCTCCCTTCTCATGATTGAAGAAAGGAGTTTTTAAAGCCACATGATCTTCATTTTTTTGTGTCCCTTCCACCTTGATGACTCCATTATCTATCAAATCTTGCACCTCGTGCTTTAGTCTCATGCAATTATTTGTCATATGCCCTCTATTTTAATGATATTCATAAATATTACTTTCATTCCACCATGAGGGTTTAATTTGAGGTTCATAGGGCCTATCCTCCGGTAAAACAATGATTTTATTAGCAATGAGAGTCCTTAGATAATTCTCGAGTGGTTCACCCAAGGGTGTGAACTTCCTCCTTGGCGATGGGGTAATGAAAGATCTTGGCTTGTTATCCTCTTGTTTGTTTTGCAAGTTGTTGGTATTAGGGTTATTGTTGTTAAAATGGAACCTTGTTTGCTTGGTTCACATTATTGGATTGGTTGGAAGATCTTGTGAGAGTAAAAGGAGTGGCTTTCAAATTATGTGCCTCAACAACCCCATCATTTACAAGGCCCTTGTTGGTGTTCTTAAGCCAAAAGTGGTTTCTATTGTTTGAAGTGTGATTGTGATTGTGGGAGTTGTTGTGATTGTTAGGAGAATTTTCATTTTCCTTATAGAACTTGATTTCTCCACTTTTCAACAAAACTTCTTTGGTTTTAACTCTATTTTCAATCATATATTTGAAGGAACATGAACATTGAAATCTCAAATGATAGTTCATTTCCATGTTCAAACTATTCATAAAAATGTCCAGTTTTTTCCTTCTCGGGTACACTTCTAGGGTATCGAGCAAATATCGACCTCCATAGTTGCAATAAATTCAAGAATGCTTCCCCATCACGTTTCTTGGTGTTGCATAATTTAATCATTGTGACCTCATTTTTTATGTTATATGAATAACGAGTCACAAACTTGGAAGCTAGTTCTTCAAAAGTTTGAATGTCAGATGGTAACTTGGAAAACTATTCCATTGTTGATCCTCCCAAACTCCTTGGAAATAACCTCATTAAATAGGTAGCATCATGCATGAACTCCAAGTTCACAGCAAAAAATTCCCTCAAGTGATCTTGTGGATTGAATGCCCCTTCATACTTTCCATACTTAGGAAAAACTGCATTTGTGGGGAATGGTATCATAATTAAAGATTTGTCAAATGGAAATGGACATAAAGCTTCAATCAAAAATGGCTTAGGAGTTGTGCTTTTATTCATGCTATCCAATTGCATTTTAAATAACTTAAATTTTTTATTCATGATGTCGATTGGATTAGCCTCATATTCTTTCTTCTTTAATTGATCGACATCATAATCATGGGGAAGTTTTACCCCCACTTGTGCTAGGTCAGAGAAATACTTATCCATATCCCTTTCTAGGAATTTCTCCATGAGTTTCATGAAGAATGGACTTTGCACCACCTCATCTACCCTTTCTTTGATAGCCTCCTCTTCTTGAGGGTCCTTATTCCCTACATTGTTATCAATGCCTTGGTTATTAGGGTCAATTCCTCCTCCATTACCCCACCATTATTGGCATCTTTATTTCCACTATTCTGGTTTTTAGTGGTGTCCTTGTTGAAAATATTAATAAGGTCGAGATCCATATTTCCAAAGGGAAAGGACATCCTATTTGGTTCCACTTCTTTTTTAGGTTCAACCATTTGTTGTGAAGAAGTGGATGTGTCACTAGGGAAAGGAATTTCTTTCCCTAGATAGGTCCCGTCAGATTGAAAATTGAATTTGATATAATGGGATCTAGTAGAAGTCAAAATTAGTAGGGATAAAATTTTCTTGGCTTATCCCTTTGATCAATCCCTTAAAAAAATGATTTTGAATTTTCTCAATCTGAGGGGATCTGACCAGTCCAAAATGATACGCAGACAAAACTCCAAAAAGGGTATCTAGTTATGAATTCAATTTTTTTCCAAACCTTTGAGAAGTACCCTTTGTTTCAAAGTCTCAGTCTGTAAGTGCTACTTCAAAGTATAATAAATGTTATTTCAATGTATAGTACGTGCTACTTGGAAAATAACAATGTGCTACTTTATTGTTGGTACGCACCGTTTGGTTGTGTAAATGCACCACTTAAGGTTTCCAAGTGTAGCTTGAATGTTTACATGCATTGTTTCAAAGTTTGTATGTGTCACTTTAAATTTCAAAACCATTAGGATAATGTTTGTACGCGCCAAAAGAAGTTTTAAATGTGTCAGATAAAGGTGAATGTTGCTATCTGTCACTAGTTTGATAATTTTTCTTAAAATTTGATAAAGTGATCATATATTTTTGGACATTTTTATCTTGAAAAATAAATGTACAATCCCAACACACACACCTGTATGAGTTAATTTTGGCCTTCTCAATCAACCACACACTTCAACATAGTCCTTCTTCACCAGGTACAAACAAGATTGAATATGAGCTATTCATCCTGCCTGTCTGCGTGATTCGACCTGTTGCCTTCTATCTATATGGAGTTTTGAAATTTGCTCTCAGGACGAGGGGCTCACAACTATGGACCATCTAAGAACGAAGGATTTTATCATCATGAATGTAATGCAATGCAAGATTATACTAAAAATTGAAATATGCAAGATAATCTAAGTATGATCACTAAATGCCATAATTCTAGAAATTGAAAGCTATACTATTTGCAATGTGAAATTAATCTATATGATATTAGCAAAATGAGACAACAATTCAGTATTCTAATGATGCAATTTTTCTCTAATAATTTTGGGGGATAATCAAGGGTTTGAATGAAGAAAGAGGGTTCTTTTATAGACTCTGAGAGGATCAGAATAGAAACTTTCCTGTTTTGAAATAAAACAACTAGAAAAGCCAGTTAAAAACAGAAAGCTTTATTGAAAAGAATTCA
>MU225549.1:1651822-1662078 GCA_018584345.1 Thuja plicata
ATTTGACACTCAGGTCGAGTAGAGTCAGTGAAAACTCAGAATTTGCCTAGTACAATAGGAATTTGATGATTTAGAAGAATGACAAATGCAACAAAATTGGTTAGGGTTGCAAGATGCCAATTTTGGGATGTTACAACACCAAATCTTGATATTGACACCTAATTCTACACAAAAAGTGTATATATTTTTATCATTTCCACGGGTTTCAACAAGAAAAGATTTCATGCAATCTACGTATGGTCAAATTGGCTCTTAATGATGGCTTTACAAGGTAAGCATTGCTAATTTAACCAAGGTTTTAATGAGGGTTCCATTTAAAATAGCACAAGTTTCATCCCCCATTATAGAGGCCTCCCACATGAATAAAAACACGATTTTGCACAATCCTGAAGGACTACTAAAGGAGGTTTGATTCTCAATCTATCCTGTCACCTATCCCATTAAGGATGAATGCATTTTTATTATAATGGGCATGATTACCGTGACTAAGGTGGTTGTATCCCACTTGGTTCGTTCCCTCTCACCGTCCTCGTAAGGCAATTCTCGGGAGGTAGACCCTCTAATTTCCTAGCACATTCATCATTAAAGTGAGAAATAAAGTGAGCCAATAGGTTTGGGAATTTGATTCACCCCAAAAGGGTAAAGAGCATATCCCTACTATCTTCCACTTCCAAACACAATAACAAGATTTTGTTCACTTAACCACCTCTTATACTAAGGGATTCAAAGTTTTTTTAGCTTTTTGATTCACTCAAAGAGCGAAGAGCATATACCTATCTACTTCTCTTCCACAAACAAGGAGGTATAGATTTTAGTATCTGTTCATTCCTAAGTCTTTCTTTATATTGTCAAAGTTAGCATGTTTGGCATTTTGATCAACTTGAAAATTTGAGAGAATAGGCCTAATTCTTTCTTTGGCAAACAATAATAGACTTTTAATTATGCTAGATTTGGAACTTTTAAAAGCTGCAATTTAAGCAATGCAAGGAGGATGTGAAAAATACCTTTAATTGAAGCTAGTAAAGGATAGGAACATTTTTGAGATTTTTTTGCTTTATAACTACTCACCTAGTAGAGATAGTTCCAGCTCCTTAGCATCCTCTCCTCCAACAAGGTTAGTCAACAAAGCTCACACAAAATGAGGCAACCAAATTCACAAAAAAAGTGCTTCAAATCACTCAAAATTAAGATCTAAATCTAAAGTGAAATGACTCAATTTAATGAAGTAAATTTAGATTTATAGGCTTTTAAAACTTTTAATTAATTTTCATAAAGCTTCTCCTCCACACTTAATGATTCCAAAAGACTTGCATTATGAGTTTTCTTTTCAAACCTTAAAGTCTTTTTGATCTCCCTTTCTTGCCTATGGATCCTAAATGCGGGCGTCTACACCTTCTTGTGTTCTGACATCTGCAAAGTAACCAGTAAACTTCATTTAGTATGTTATCTGTCAGAAAATTGTAGAATTATAAAAACAACAATACACACTATTTTAAAGTCTACAAAGTGCTGCATTGCTGAATACTACGTGCTACTTAAATGCTGCTAAGCATTACTTAAATCTTTGCACATGGTAATTGAAAACTAAAAGTTCTAGTTAACCAATCAGATGCATGAAAAGAAAATTCAAATGCACTACAAAAAAATAGTAAGCCTTAAAATAACTCCTATGCACGTCACTTTGTTGTGCAAAGGCGCTTGACTTTACATGTATACGCGCTCCTTTTCTGCATAGATGCGTCAACCTTTACCCTCGTACCCGGTGCTTTGCGATCTGATGCATTGAGAGAAAATTAGACAAAGTTAGAAGAAATAGTATACACACTCCTTCACTATGGAAAGGCGTCACACTTCACCCCATACACATCATTTCACCTGCAAATGTTAAATATGCAACACAAACCACTTCAAATTCAACAATAAAGATCAAATTTTGTTATATTTGAGGCTTCTAGCCCCACAATGGGCACCTTTTGTGTATATAATAATTATACCTTCATGAAATTAACTTGTAATCTAATCAATTCAAAGGATTTAACAAAGATGAACTAATTGAATTGAAAATCAAACAATGAGCATCTCATGGCTCTCTAATTAAGAAAGAAAATAGTATGCTCTTATCTTAAGCATCCGTAATGACAGTCCTAATATGAGAATTGATGAAGAATTGTGCTAATTTAAACTCAAATGTTCACTAAAATGCAAATTATAAAGATGAAATTACTATGAACTCAAGATGATTTGCCTATAGTGATTATACTTTGTTTTATGAGCGTGTGTGATAATAATGCATTAAAAATGGCTTCTATTTAAAGGATTTCCCAAGGGTAGGGGGTAGAGTTGATTAACTCATGATTAGAATTAGGTTAAGTCAATGATATCAAAGGTTAAGACCATTAAATGGTGGTTTTAAACAAGGGGACAATTTGAGCGATCAAGATGCATTTGCAAGATGTGTGATGCAAGATGAATTTAGCTTGATTCATGTGAGCTCCCATTCTCAATCCTTATTGGTTGATGAATTTTAAACCATGTGAGAGATGAGGAAAATTAAGGGATTTATTTAATTTATTTAATTGATTTATTTAGCCATGTGTACCCTTAAAAATGTTGGATTTGATTTAAATTGATTTTTAACTATATAATTAAATGATTAATTTAAATTCCACAATTAAATTGATTTATTTGATTTGATTAATCTAAGGCTTTGATAATAATTCAATTAATTCATAGTTTGATTTATTTGCATTGATTTCAATTGATTTTGCTCAGTTTAGTCCTGATTAATTCACATTGACCAAAATTAGGTGTCTACAATAATATTTACACAAGTCATTTATATTGCTTGGCCTTAGTGGGATGGCTCCATTGCAATGATGACCGAACAATCTCCCTTGATTATTACTAAGTGTGTGACACTAATAGAAAACATAACTTGGAGATCAACAATATTCCCCTTTGAAATTAGTGTCAAAAACACTTTGTCATGACTCTTCAGTCCCTTAACAAAAATAGTACACAAGTATACCAAAAAAAAACCCCTAAGCTTATGACTTGGTCTTCATAAATACTTCACTACATATACAACATAAAATTAAGTACATAAATCCAAAAATAAAATAAAAACAATATGTTATACCTTTCTACTTACATCATTCAATTATTTCCCTAGTCTTCATCTTTCCCCTTGTTTACATCTTATTGCATTTCCCCCTTGTTTTTGTCACTCTTGTCTTTTGGGGTTGTAAGGGTCAGACCATACTTGTCAAACAATTGTTTTTGAATCTATAGGATCATCGCCAATGCATTGTCCCAACTGGATCTGACATACTCCAAAACATGTAACTTAATCTCTAGCTCGGTAGCTAGATCAATCAAGCTCTCTACAATATTAAGAGGCAGTTCTCTCTGTGCTAATTTTTTTGCAGCTGACAACTCTCTCTGCATGACCTCCAAATGAGGTATCAACATAGTCTGAATAGAAATCAATTTGGCCCTTATTCTACCATCATTAGCCATGAGCTCGGCTAATCTCCCTTGGGCATGACTCAACCTGATAAAATGAATAGAGCTGGCATTTGCATCCATGCTTAGTGAATGTCCTGTTCACTGTAGCTTCTCAATAACCTATTGATTTTCCTTTGTAAATAATTAGACATCACATAGTTTTTTATACAAATAAATAACATTTTATACAACTTCTTCTAGGTTACTTACCAGATCTGAAAGTGCAACCTATTTTTTAATAAGTTCTTTTGCAACTTTCTCAAGAACTTTGGCCTCAAACTTTCTCTCCGACCATTGTATGAGCTTCTCATTAGCATCAATATCATCATTGTTCACCTTTTGAACAATATGAACCAATTGATCTATAATAGGTTCTTTCTCATTACTTATTCAAGATCAAATGCATCGCAAATATACCTTTTATGTCATTTAATACCCGCTTATGTTGATGTTCTCTTTTCATTTTCTCTTGTTTGCTCTTCCTTTTCAATAAAATCTACAAAATTTCCACTTTCTCATAAGATAAGTTATCAGTGTCCCATTTTGGAATCAATATAACTTCATCAAGTGTCACCTCTATGCTCAGAGACTTGTCTTTTTTCTTATGTGACTTCTTCTTAGTCTTTGGCGTGTTGCTAATTGGTTTCTGCTCTACTTGTAATGTAATGGTGTCACCGCTGATGGAAACTAACTCCTTCTAAGTAAAAATCATCTATTGTTCATGTGTATCAACAATCTTAGTTTTAGTAAGTGGTAGCTTTATCAATTCTTGAATAGCCTCTTTCTCTATAGGTCTCCCTGATCTTTGTAGGCCTATTCTCCTATGTTTCTTCATTGTGAAGTCTTGTGACATCTGTTGCAGACTTATCTACTTGATCTTATTTTCTGTTATCTTCTTCTTCATTAACTTCAAATTTTTTCTCAATAGGGTAATCTATAATATTGATTGTAATCTCACCCTACTCCTTGGCATTCAAACCTTGCGTATTCACACTAGTAATTATGGTTGAGTCATTAATTGCTAAATCCTTTGTTTGTGCATCCTCAACCTTCTCCTTTATTTCTTCCTCAACATTATCATGCTCATTAATATCTTCTTTATTATCAAGCTCAACTTTTTATGATGTGTCTTCATCTTTGTTTGCACTCTTATCAACTAACAATCTAAAAATTATCTTCCATATTCTTTGGCTCTGTTGTACAACTCCTTCAACATCCATCTTCAATATTAAATATACTCTTAATTTAGGAATGAATATATTCCTATGTTGCTCCATTAATTTTTTTCTTTGTTTCTATGTCAATTCATGCATTATTTGGGCTAATGCCCCTTCTCTAATTCACCTTTCAGTCTTAAGAGAAAACTGCCATCTCTCATCAATATTTTTGAATAATTCCCCAGGGACTAGATTCCCAAATCTAAAGGTGTCATCTTGTATGATGATAATATATCCATCATTTCCTCTTCTATCTTTTCCTTATCCTTGATACTTAACTATTCAAACTTAATGAACTTGAATCCTGAAAAACCTGCGTAATTCCTTGTGTTATGGAAAATTTCATCAACATTTGTAGGATGTTTGTGTGTAGAAAATTTGAATTTGTCGATGTCTTATGTATCTATCATTTCTTTATCTTCATCATCTTTACCCATATATTTCCTTCTTTACTTCCTCTTAGGTTTGCTTAGCTTAGCTTGAGTTTGTACTTGTTTCCTTTTCCCTAAGCTCTCCCCTTAAACTTTCTTTACTAATATTTCATTTGGTGGCACGACTGTTGTTGTAGTAGTTGATGCCCTGGTTCTCAGTCTAGATGTGGGGTAGGAGGAGTAGGTTTCTACTTTGAACTCCTCTTCATAGTTGACTTGGCAACCATCACGTTCTTACCCTTCTTATCTACTTCCACATCTTCATCTTCACTCTCTTCTTAATCACTAGATTGGTCCTCTCCTTGACCTTCTGTGATCTGTATTGGTGCATCATCTTCTTCTTCTTGTTTTCCAAACATATTCTCAAGGTTTTTCACTATTATTTTTTTTTTTTTCTCTCCATGGTTGCAACCTTCAATCCCATGGTTATCTTCGATTTTGCTTCTTCATATTTTCCAAATGCCTTAGCCTTTTTATCAACTTACTCTGCAAGTAATGATATGATTTTTGTAGATGTTTCATCTATATTCACTTCATAGGATAGTGACCTTAACCATGCTACCCTCGCTACTACAACTTTTACATAGGTATAATCAGTATCAACTCAAAAACAAACACCATCATAATGCTTCTCTACAAGTGAAACAGGGATTCTGCTCCTTATTCTCATCTTCTTTTTAAACTCAACAAAATAGTTTCCCATGATATTATCAAAATTCTCTCCTATCTGCTGTATAAATTCATTAATTTGTTGTGTCATTGGTCGGTCCTAACTCCATACTATATCTCCTATAGTAGGAAAAGTATTCTAAACATATAAAAATATGCATACTAACAAGGATATGAACTTACACATAGAATTCTTTGCCTTCCTGATTGATGATAGGTTCTCGGCAAGTATAGTCATATGTAGCTTGACAAGATCATATGTATGATCCTTTTTCACTATCTTCCATGCCTGATCAACCACAAAGCAGGAACGCTATACAATCTACTTGATTGATAAAACTTGTGTGCAATCACTCTGACTACAAAGTCAATTTTAGGATCTGTGATCATTGAAATTGTCATTCCTCTCTTGTTCCACTTGGCTAAAGTGTTCTTCTCAATATATTCCTTGTTCTAATAACATATTGTTCTTTTCCCTTGCACAATAGGGTAACTAGTGACTCGATGGATGATATCCTTGGTAATATTCACTGTTCCATTCTCCAGCCACAAACTCATATCATGTATTCTTCATAGAACTATCCCGATCCATTCAATTTTGAATTCATGAGGGAAATCTAGGGCACATACTAACCCTTTCTCAACAATGTGTTGATGCTCAGCCTTCAATTCACCATTCTCACATAGTTTGTTATAGGCTTCTCTCAACTCAAAATATCTAACCTCACTAATCTTACACATGTATCATGTTCTCATACCGTGGATCATTAGAAATTTTGGCAGGATTGATGAGAGGGCTCCCAAAAGATCTCCCTTCACCGTAGTCTCAGGTAAAGCTCAGAAATTAGGCGGTGCAAATGCGTCACTCTTGACTAACTGGACATTATTCATTTCCTTGTTTTTTTCTCTTCACTCCAGCAGATGAACTGGAAATCATTTCTCATATTATGATTCGTGAAATGAATTATGGGTAACTCAGCAACAATGGGTCTTCAACCTTTCTCAATACTTGTCGATGATGCATAGTGAAATCTTTACAAACTTCACTCAGATCTCTCTTCAAATCACTCTTGAATCGCTCTACAAAATCTAATCACTTTGTGAAATGAAAATAAACAAAAAAATCCATTATATACCCTCAAAAGGTCAAATTAGGTCTTCAATAAATGTTACATACAGTGGTAGGTGTAAAATAGTTGTATCAATCCTTGAATAAATAGCTCAGTTAACTCATTCCATCACTTAGTCAGAATAGTGACTCGGTCACTACTGACACTAGGTCAATATATCAGCTCGGTCGATATGGGGGCTTGGTACATACTAATACTGATGCTCGACACCAATTGTGCATATCAATTCTTTTCTCAGTTCTTGCCTCAGATCTATCCTAATGCATCTTAACTTATGTAGATATAGACTTTAATACATCTTATGTTAGGAACCGGTGTAAAATATAACATTAGAGAAAATAGTTCCTTACATAACTTTTTTCTTATTTGAAATAGTGTGATCACCTAATCCATTGGATTAGGTGATCTCAGCTTCACTGGGTCTACTACTGCTTGCTTCTTCTTTCTTTCTCCATGTCAAATTCATCTAGTTCTTTATCTACTCAATCGTAGGGGTCAGGGCGCTGGTCTTGTAGTCTCTCTTAGTATGACCGATCTTGTGACAACTATAAAATACCAAAATTCCATTCATCCAACTCTTGGATTTACCTCTAAAGTGTGTCATTATATGATTTTATGCAATATGACCATATTCACCACAATAATGACAACTATGCCTTGTATTGTAATCCCAATTGAATGTGTTACCTTTCCTCAATGCATTGCCTTGTTTCTTGGATGTCCACTTGGATTTTGCATTAGATCTACAATCTTGGGTTCTATGACCAAACTTCTGGCAATTGTAACAATGTCCTTGAAATCTAGGTGAAGTAGGTGTATTGCTAGTCTTTGACCTGCATTCATGTGCCTGATGTTCACGCTTCTTACAGTTAAAGAAATACTCATTGAATTTAGGTTTAGGATTGGACTTACCATTCTTTCTTCGGAAAATGTTTTTTGTGTGACCTGGTTTCCCACAATGATGACATGTAGGTTTGTTTGATCTTCGGCTTGGCATTTCTCTGTTCTCCACTCTTTGATGATTCTCCTTCTTTGGTGGATACTAGGTGCTTGGTATGGCCTAGTACAGAGGTGTCATTGGTTCTTCTTAGTGATCTCATCAATTCCTCAAAGTATCTCAAAGCTTCATTAGGTTTGTTTATCCTCTCAATGAGTTCTCTTTCAGATCTCAACTCATTTTCCAGTTGTTTGTTCTATGATCTCATGTATATGTATTTTCAATGTATTTTATGTTTACCTCTTGATTTGTAAATAACAAATGGTTGACCATGTCCAACTAATTTTTTGTGACCTTCTGCACATCACTTGTCCTTTCATCAAGTCTAGTAGCCATCTATCTCTTGTCTTCTTCTACCATTGTCTTGTCTTCCTCAACTTTCTTCTTCTAATCAATCACCTCACATAGTGTTATTGATTGATTTTCTTAATCTGTCTTTAGACTTTTGACTCGTTCTTTTAGTGTGTTTTTCTTCTCCAATAGATCTACTATTTATGTATTACTTTCTTTGGAATCTCCATTGTCAAATAGACCTCCAATGTCTTCTTCTTTATATTGAGTGTCATTCAGCTGATTTGCCAATTCTTTCCTAGCCTTTAAGGATTTCCTCAATTATTCTCTTGTTGTCTCAAGTTGTTGTAGTGCCAGCTGGATATCAATCTTTTGATTCTCAATGACCTTTCCCAACTTATAAACCTCCATCTCCAAGATCTTAACTCTCAAGTGGTTAGACTTCTTTTAAGAGAACAAAGCTCTGATACCAATTGTTAGAAGTCTAATATGGGAAAGTAGTATACTGAGAGGGGGGGGTGAATCAGGAACTATAAAAATTGTATACTTTTGAAACAAAATGATTCAACATGTAAACATAAACATTAACTAAAATATTGTAAAAGATCTAACATCTAATCACATCCATAATGAACACATAACACAAATATTTGCTAACCTAGAAACCCTTGAAAGGTAAAAATGGGGTGGGGATGACACCCACAAATATTCACTGCTACAATAACAAAGCGTGTCTGTTAGGGCTACAAATTTTGATCACTTCTGATCATCTACCCTGTGAGGGGTTTGCCCTATTAAGAGCTTACAAACTTATACAATCTACCTTGTTAAAGGATTTAAACTTACAACTAAGTAAGCACTCTATTAAGAGATTTACAAAGGCCTATTAGGACCACTCTGTTAAGAGATTTACCCTGATTCACTTTCTAGAATGTATTAATACACGATCCTTCAGTCTCCACTTCAAATGTTGAGAACGAATATCCTCTTTACAACTCTTAACTAATCTCAAAATCTGATATATCTCTTTTTTGTCTGTCACTGCTCTGCTTGGTCACTATGCCTAGTCTATGCTTTAGATATGTAAAACTTAGCTTCACATACATACACACCTGATCTCTGATCTTCACATCTGCATGAAAGACATATACATTGATTAGGGTTTGAAGCATTCCATATATAGATAATTGATGAATCATCCAAATCAAGATCAGTGATCTAGATTCATCACTTTTGCCACTTAAGCATCCCTAATTTTGATTGGTTGCATTGCTTGCATAAGGATTAATGATCTCAGAAATAACGCATAATTAATGTATTAAATATCTTCAACAATATTTAAATGATACATAGAAGTCAGCCAAAATAGTTTACCTAGGTGTTTGTGCCATTCCAAACACATATATCAAAACTGTCTCACTCAACATATGTAAACTTTGATGCTTGGTCAAAACTGTCACTCGACATTGACTGTCTATGCATCTCAAAATTCATTCTACTCGACAACTACTAAATACTCGACGACCACTGATTTTCTCATCAATAACTACTGATCGGTCAATACATAATATTTACACAAGTCATTTACATTGCTCGACCTTAGTGGGATGGCTTGGTCGCAGTGATGACCGACCAACTTGCCTTAATTATGACTAAGTGTGTGACACTAATAGACAACTGTAGACACCCTAAAATGGACAGGCTTGCGACTTTACATTAAAAACACTAATTTTTCATCTATTAATTAATGGTTTTTTTTAATCATTAATTAATCATCTTTTTTCCTCTAAATTCATTCCCTAAATCATCTAATCAAATTCTCAAAATTAATTTTATTTAATTAAATAGATTTAATTGATTAATTACCATTAATTGATTAATTAAACTCAATTTCCTATAGTTTAAATCCAAATATTTAAACTCACTAATTAAATTCTTCCAATTAAATTAATTTAATTTCATCAAATAAAGCAATTCTTAATTAAAAAGAATTCAATTATCTCACATGTTGAAA
>MU225549.1:1699911-1721950 GCA_018584345.1 Thuja plicata
TAGGATTAGATTAGCATGGGTGAATGGGTTGAGAAGGGTTAGAACCCAGGGTAGAAGTGGTTGAGATAGGTTAGGTTGGGGCTTAGGGGAATATTAATAAATGAAATAAACTTATTTAATTCATTTAGAAATATAGGAAATAATTATAAAAACAATTTTATTGCTTTTTAATAATTAGGGGACTATAGCCATTTTAATTAAATTAAATAGGCTAGGGGAAATAGGTTAATTGCAAGTGGGTATTTGATTTTTGGGATTTATTTAATTCCTTTATAATTAAATACTATAGCCATATTTGATTTTGGTTTGATTTGATTGGTCGAAATTGATTTGAATTATGTGGCTATAATAGTTAATGTAAATCAGTGATAAAAATCACCTAGGACATTAAATTGATTTAAAGAATTATGCCAAGCAGTAGCAGGGTCGTTTGGAGATAATCGAGGGTATGATCACACTTAGGGAAAATAGGGTCCATAGTTAGAACATACCAAATTCAAGTGGTTACAATATCAATAGTCAGAAGGTTTTATTGGAGAGTTTTCATTGTCCATATCAATTTGATTTGTAATGGGTGCATAAAATTTAAGATCAACTTGTATGAATTGTATAAAATACTATTATGTAAATCTATTTGTATATTTAGTTGATTTCCTCATCTTTGAAACAACAAAGCAATATTAAAAAACCATTTTTGAATTACAAATGGGGTTGCAAGCAAAGTGGTCTTAATTATGGAGGAAACTCTGTAGTTAAGCATGCTTGAACTAGAGTAGTACTTAGATGGGTGACCTCTTGGGAAGTCTCGATGCTTCACCTCTGTGAGCATCACCTAGATGCAATGAGTGCTAAGTGTTCCATTCATTCTCACAAGAGATGGGTTCTTGTGAACCACTACTCATGAATCATGGATTGAGCATCACCTAGATGCAATGAGTGCTAAGTGTTCCATTCATTCTCATGAGAGATGAGTTTTTGTGAACCACTACTCATGAATCATGGGTCAATGAGTTTGACTCAAAAAACTACACAGTTGAAACCTAGTAATATCACAATAATAACATTTATTAAGAAAACCTCAAGATCCTTATACAAAATTATCAATTATTCTTTAAAATAAAAAATTCTAAACTAACTTTATTACGCTGTAGGCGTTTCCATATGAAAGAGTCCAGGCTAAATTTTACAATCTAACGGTGGGAAATTAGGGAGAGAGAATGACTACCATTGAAGTCCTCTGAACCATTCGTCTATTTTCACCACTTTTTTCCTATATGAGATGTAGGAGCTCTTTTTTTGAAATCAACGGTTACCAATGTATAAGAAGTTTGGACGACCATTAAAAACCTGCCAACCGTCAGATGAAAAGGCTATACTTTCTTGGGTTGCGTTCAAACTCTGTAGATGGGCAGAGCAACTTGCAGTTTTCTGTGCACAAAATATGACCACCATAACTATATTTTACGTGGACGTGGACATCGAAGGGATAGAGGGGTCATTGTCATGGTGGTCATATGATCGAATTTGGGCAACATGGTGATCTGATATGCAAAGAGGGCAGAGCCTATGCGACTCTGGTTCAGTTTCAAGAAATGACAAGCCATTTAGAGGAGTTGGTAGAGAAGAAAGATACAAAGCAACATTTGTTGTTTGAAATGTAAATCAGTTCCGAGTCTGGTTAAAATGGATGTGGTAACAGGGGAATTCACAAAATACCAGTAATAGAGAAACATTGAACCTCAATGATAGAGAAAGCGTCGAGTAAGGAAGAGGGGTGTAAGGTGAAACAATCAGGCGGTCATCGGTGAGGCCAAGAAACATCAGTTTGATCTCAGATTGAAGGAGGAGTTGTGTGGATTGATACAACAAACATGCAACATAAGGTGGATTTGATGTGGAATCCGTGTACTCACAGAAGATGAGGCAGAAGATGAGGCATAACAAGAATATATAAGGAGAAAGTCTCTCCCAGGAAGAATGAATGTAGTTGTCTCTTCTCTGATAACATGCTTATTGAGCTAAAAATATGCAACTATTAATGGCTCACTAAAATTCGGTGTTTCTATGTTTATTTTGATTCGGCAACACATTGAAATTGGGTGTTTCGTTATTTATTTTGACTTATGGAACCATGAATTTGCAATTCTCTCGGTCTGGTAAGACTTAGAGGAACGATATATTGAAACTATATTGAAAATCATAGTTTTTAAAGCAACAAAATAAAATAATTTAAAATAGTAATCTATAAAATATCTTATAAAAATTGACCAATCTAAAGTAGTTGCATCTTTCTCTATCCCTCTCTCTTTATCGACGAGAGAGATCAAAGATGTCGTAGAAGTCCAAATTTTAGTACTAATTCAGAGCATACTCAAAGAGCGTTGAGGGATCCCTGGTAATAGAGTAGTTCGCCGTAGTCACCAGTGGTGCATCTGCCTCGATTGCTGCCATTGGAGCAGCCTCTGCAACCCCAAAATCTTCCCTCTACACCGCCTGGTAACTCTTTTCCTCTCTTGAATGGAGTCCCTACCGTCCACACTGTGTACAATGATATAGGGTATGAGCTTCGACATACTCCCATTTTACACGGATAAAGAACATGCATCAAAGGATAAAGGATAAAGGATTTTGTTTGTATTTGCAATGACCCTGGTAAACATGCATGTAAAATGTGGAAGTATAGACAGTCACGTCCACTGTTTGACAAAATGCTTCAAAAGAGATGTAATCTTGTGGAATTCCATGATTGCAGGGTATTCACAAAATGGATGTGTTGAAAAGGCTTTAGAAACCTTCAAGAAAATACTATGAATGCTTTAAGCTCACAGGAAAATCTGATGTTTACAGCTTTGGTCCAATATATCAGTGCATCTAGAACAAGAGAAACAACAACCTGTTTCTTCCTCCCCTTCTTTTCATCGATTATTGAATGGAGACAACCTTTATTGAGATGTTTAGGTGCCATAGTCTTTGGAGCAATTCAGCCAATGTATTCCTTTTTTAGTGGGGCAATGCTTTTTGTCTTCTTCTACCAAGATCACGACAAGATCAAATACTATCTGTGCTTTACACACAATTGAAAGAGGTTCACTCTCAGTCACTTTCTAACGATCCTTTTTAATTTCTCGTTAGCCGATGAATTTTATGGTTTCATGTTTCCATAGGGCAGTGCACTTTAATATTTTTCATTGTTTGTGCTCCACCGTAAAGCCCGTCAAATCTTTGTACTCTCCCAAAAAATGATGTCAGAAGCGTCGGATGACTAGACATGTCAATTTCAAACATATAATTGATGCATGACTATCCGACAAAAAAAATAAGAATTAGTTTATTGTTTAGACGTTTTTGTATAAATGTATGACAATACATTAGGTAAATAGCTTCCTTTGTGGTTTATTAGGCAAGTCTCTAGATTGTCGTTTTACACTTTTGTTATTCCTATTACGTAATTGCTGTTGTCTGCTACTTATTGCTCCTAAATCACAACTCCCTATTTGTTCTCTAATCAATAGTTGATTTATTTTATAGAAAGATAAATAATAATATTATTTATCCTTTTAAATATACTGATAAATAATAATTTGTTTAATTTATATGAAATTTGTATTATAATTATTATTTTAATATAATATAACTACTAAATATGTTTTTTAATATTATTAATAAAAATTGAACATATATATTATATTATTAATTATTATAATACAATGTATTACAAATATAATATAATTAAATAATCACAAGGAAGTTGCCAACACATTATTTATAGGAAAAATCTAAATATTGTTTAATTTGTATGTCGAATTACCAATTCATTGGATTAGCATGGTGTAAAAAACAAAATTCTCTAATATAATCACGTAGTACTTGATCAACTATTTATAAATTAAAGAATTTTAAGATCAAATGGTCACCTTAGTTTATTCAAAGGCCAAGATTGTTAAGTGTTATTTCCAGAATTAGAAGAATAAGTAACAAGATCTATTTGAACTCCTAAAATTACAAAGTTTAACATTACAATAGTTTAATTTAAAATAAAGAGATAATTAAAAAAAATATTGAGATATAGATGTATTCTAAATCATTTATAATTATGTATATATTAATTAAGTAAGTAAATATATCTATAATTTATAAATATATGCTGATTTTCCTTCCTGAAAAAAAGAGACGACAAATGGGCAGACAACATAGGCAATGCATTGTTTGACAAACGGTGTTGATGACCGAGGATATATCAATGAACGTCTCCGTAGCCTATAAGCCTTGAGCCGGCTTTGCAACATCCAATCTATGCAGACTTAAAGGTATAAGAAAGGGGTCATGGAGAGATGGGTGGATAGATATAGGGAGATGTGTCTAGTTGGAGTGATAATATGTGTGTGTGTGTGTGTGTGTGAGGGAAAGATAGGGATAGAAAGAGGGAGGGGTGCAGAAGAAAGAACAAGATATAGTGTAAGGATATAAAGAGAGGTGTGGAGATGGAGATTGAGAGGATGGACATGGAGAGGAGAGAGAGAGGGGGGAGAGTGCAGATGGAAGATGTAAATATATTAAAAATCGAGAATGAGAGAGGGAGAAATATAAAGATAAAGATATAAGTAGAAAGTAATAGAGAGAGGTAGAAAGGGGGAGATATATAGGCATAGAGAGTGATAGAGAGATGACTAGATATAGATACATATAGAGGGAGAGATGGGGGAAGAAATATAGAGATGTAAAGATTAAAAGGTATAGGAAGGGGGTGATGGAGAGAGATGGTTGGATAGAGATATAGATGAATATAAAGTGGAAGGATGGGGAAAAGCAGATTGAGAGTTAAACATAGATCAAGAGGTAAAAATAGAAAGAGATCTAGGGAGATACAAAGGGATACATAGAGAGGGAGAGATAGATAGGAAGAATTATAAAGATATATAGATGGTGAGATATATTGATACAAATATAAAGAGATCTAGAGAGGATGAGAATGAGTGACAAACAAAGGGACAAATACTTAAATGACCTTTCCATAACTCTACGACGTTCCCATTGCACACTAAGGTGCGATTGCTAGTTATTACGAGAAATACAAATAATAACTATAAAAATATCTAGTTCTTATAATAATCGACAATAAATTAGAAACTAATTACTTTTAGTATTTTTCAATATATACACACAAACATAAAAATAATTCTATGATAAATAAACTAGATTAATCCAAATATATAATTTTATAATTTTAGGGTTTCAGGGGTTTTGTTTCGACGTTCGGGGCGGGCTGTAAGACAAGTCTTTTACGGAAAGAAGCGAAGCGATCATTCAAAGAAGTGGTGGAGCAGCTGCAGGCTATCCGAGTTCTCAGATTGAGAGGCTTTCTACTGCTTACAATGGTAAGCTTTCCATCTGATTACAACCCTGTTTTCCCACATTGAAAATCTGATTTCGATCAGAGATATCTGTATTTTATCTTTTCAAGAATAAACAACAGCCTTGTTAATTGAATGAAAATCTGGGTGAAGAGGGTTTGAATTGCAGGTAGTCATTTTTTTCGTTTTTGTTTTTAATCCTTAACGTATTTTAGTTTATCTGCAGTCTATTTTAGATTCTATTTTGCTGAAGATAGTTTAGCCGAATTGTTTTCTTATACTCAGTATTAATCTATTATATTTTTGCTTTCCAGGATCCTATATTAGGGACTGGTTTATCAGGTTTTTTAAGCCACGCCCATCCATATTATTATCTACCAAAATACGGTTACCCTGTGTCAATCCGAATGCTGTTGATTGGTGGGCAGAGATCTTTCTTTTACCTTGAAACTCGCATGTTGCCATTTATCATTTTTAACAATGACATGTGGTTTAGATTGATTATCTCCTCCTCCTAAAATAGACCATTTAACAAGACGGTCCGCTAGCAGTTGAGTTTTGATAGTTTGAGAAATCAAGCTGAGTAGAAGATGATATCTACTGTTCCAAGTCTGTAGTGCACCCAATTGATTTTGAAATTGGAAACTGTAATTTTTTCTTTCTTTTCAGGCGATTGACACATTGCTATTTATTGCCCAATCATAAGTGGTTCTAGGAACAGGCACATTAAGCAATTTAGTCAGAAGAATGCCAGATAGTGGAGGAGTACTTTTCATCTCAAGATCATCTGCAAAGCAGCTGTTGATATCGACCATATATGCAACCTTCTCACATTTTCTTACTATGCTAAGCTAGGTGGTTGTAGCAGTCTTGAGGAAAGCCGTTATATTCTTTGAGTTATCCAACTTTGTAGGTTAAGGTAACACTAATTAAAATGTATTCATAGAAAACATTCAAACTATATCTCCTTTTCAAAGTTCACTGGCTATGCAAAGTAGGGTGGTTGTAGATAGCTGAGATATAGAAAACCTGACTGTTCATGAACCAGTAAAGAGGATGATTGTAGCAGACTTGAGAATGGCTGAGGTGTTCTTTGAAACATCCAATTTATTAGGTAAAGGTGTTAACAACTTGAAATGTAACCCCCCATAAAAGTATCTACTATGTAAATTGTATCCCTGAAAAGAAAAGTTGCGTTTTAGCAGTATTGAGTAAAGCCGAGGTGATGTTTGTAGGTTAACATATTTGAGTATTAAATGCAAATTAAGAATGCTATAGCAGTTTTGTGAAGAGCCGAGGTATTCTTTGAATGACCCAATTTTGTAGGTATAAGTTTTCTAATTTTGAATGTATTTGGAAAACATTCAATGTGTTCTTCTTTCAAAATAGAACACCCAGTGCCCTTGCTGAGTGTTTTGAGTGATTATAGTCTTAAAGCGTTGGTCCCAGAAAACAAGATATGATGCTGCTGATTACATTTATCAAGGAAAGAAAACTGCACTATCAAAGATTTAAGCATGCCAAGTAGCATCTAGCAGTATTGAGTAAAGCTGAGGTGTCCTTCATTGGTTACAATGTCTGCTTATTAAATTTTATTTGCAGAAAACATTTAATGCAAAGTAGAATTGTTATAGCAGCTTTTAATGGCCCAATTTTATAGGGAATAGAGTCTGCAGACTTCAAATGTATTTAGAAAACATTCAGTATCTATTTTGTACCCCTTCGGGCATATGTAGGGTCTTCTTTCAAATTAGAATACCCTGTGCCCTTGCTGAATGTTTTGAGTGATAGTTTTTTCAAGCATTGGGCTCGAAAATATGAAGATGTTATGCTGCCTTATTACTTTCATCAAGGAAATAAAACTGAAATATCAAAGGTTTAAGCTGCATCTGTGTTAATGGGTTTCACAGCCAAGTTTTGAAACCGCAAAACCACATGACCTGCCATGATAACTCCCATCTCACACATTGAAAACTGCAAAGGGAGATGATGTCAAGCTTGCAGTCTGGATTTTCTGATGGGATGAATGATGTGAGGATGAATGAAAGCAGGCTCCAAATAGGGGTGAATACCCTGGCAGCTGCTGAGAAGGTGGCCAACCCCATTTTAGTTGCCTCTTTAGGTTTGGGGTAATCTGGATTGAAAGCTAACTTAATGTTTTTACCGAGTTTTTTTGGTGCTTGTCCCAAAATTTTGCTATCTACCCTTCTCTGTATCTTGCAAATATGATGCATTTGCACCCCACAATGTCCAATTAAGCTTGCAAATGGTTATTTTTCTCAAATAGAAGCATTAGTGTTGCACAGTTTCTTACTAGTTTTCATGAAATGGGTATGCATCTTGCATGTGATGGTCCAGTAAACTTCTGCATCTCGAGTTATCCATTTAAGATCCCTTGAGATTCTGAAAATGCTTGATCTTGTTCATCATTGTTATAAATAACTCTGTATCCTTTGTGAATACATGCAAAATTTCCACATTTGTCAATCTTGGCTAGTGTGTTCTAGGCATTAATTTGTTATTTGCAATGGTGGAGTGATCTTTAACATATGCACCTAATGATGTAGTGATAATCTAGAAATGTTACATATTTGTTGGGCGATAATTTGTTGTCTTTAATGGTAGAGGGGTGCTTGATTGTGATTGTCTCCATGCTCTATTTAACTTTAAAGTGGGATATGGCGGGCCAAACTTCTTGACTGATGGCCCTGTCTAAGTACAGCTTCAGTAGTCAGATTTGATCTATTATAGTGTAACCTTCAGAGTCTTGTTAAACTCAAAAAGAGCTTTTGCTACATGCTTGTCTCAAATATACAAGTTAATGGTTGTCTTCTGAATTATTATCAAACAAGGTTTGAAAATGTATCAAAGTGTTTTAACTTTCCAAGAAATGGATGTGATGGGTCAATCACAAGGAAAAAAAATATGATCTATATTTACAACTTGAGTGATCAAACCTTAATTTATGGGCTCATTCAACATGTCTTTTTGGATTTCGGATGCAAGAGTTGGTATCAATTGGTTTTGTCTAGCAGTCCTTATTTTATCATTTGCTTTTATCTGAGTGCCAAAGATTGAAAATTATCAGTGGTATGGTCTTGGGCTGATCTCTCAATGCGAACCAAAATTCCATATAATTTTAGGTCTTTTTATCCAAGAAACAGGTTTTTCTTCTACATAATCTGATTCTTTTTTAAAACCTAAGTAATTACTAAACAAGTAGTTACTATAGTTGTTTTCTGTACTTTTTAGTTACTTTCGCTAGACATAATGGTGTTTCTTATTTAATAAATATCTTGCTGTTTTATCAGGCCTTTCAAAGTAGAATAATACAGAAGGGATTGCTGTTTTTATTCCCTGTATTGAACTCAAGATGCTATAGATCATGTTTGCTGTTACTGTGTCGAAAGAAAACTTGTTTTTTGATATGAAGTGTATGTCTGCGCTCTCTTGTAGCCGAAGCAAATAAATGAAATTAAGGATTTTCTTCTCACTGCACGTCGCAAGGATGCAAGGTCGGTAAAGATTAAAAGGAGCAAGGATGTTGTTAAGTTTAAGGTTAGATGTTCAAAATACCTCTATACTCTCTGTGTTTTTGACTCAGAGAAGGCTGACAAACTCAAGCAATCTCTTCCACCAGGTTTGTTATTTGATAACCTGATTAGTTATTTCGTATGTTCTTGACAGTTGCAATGATACATGTGCTTGCATCAATTGGTGCTTTTCTTGATGCTCTGTATTTATTCTAGTGGATGTGTTAAATAGGATTTGTGCTGTTTGTCATTTAAAGGAAGTAGTGTACTTATTTTCTTTATATTTTGAGGACATGATTGGAGGATTGAAGGATAATTTGTATATTTCTAAGAACATAGTTGTAGGCAGTCCAGGATAAAATTGTGTCTCTGTACAATCTTTTAATAGATATTGTTATGTACCAGGATGATTATGGTATGTCAAGTGTTTTAATAGTAATGCCAGTTGCTTTGTAATCCAATTTTATATGGTCGATTCCTGCTCTTTGAAAGAATGCGTGGAAGCAGTTCTGACTCTTTCTTATTCTTTGCAGGTTTAACTGTTCACGACTTGTAAGTTATCATGGAATTGGAAGTTACAACTTGGCCTCTAGTATCTGAACATGCTACTTTGTTTTAAAACTCTTAATTTTTTTTGTTAAGGTTTTTTTGAATTTATTGCACGTTAAATTGCCTATATCTATGAGTAACAGCTTCACAGCAATTCCAGAAGAAATATTTATTCAAGTATTTGTCTTGAAACATTGTTTGCATGTTTTTAGCTCTACAAGGTTTCATCGGGCAAAATTTTCTGCATTGGATGGTTAAGAAGCCTCATTTGTTGTCCCAAATGTGTGATAAGGTTGACAATAGGCTTCGATTCTGTGACATTAATGATTTTGTGGGTTTGAGTTTTATTAACAATTAATTTCATACTCCAAAAAATGAATATCAAAAGAGTATAATTTGCTAATCTATGATCAAAGCTCATTTTTTTAAAGTTATATAATTACTTGTAGAAACTATTTGGAATTCTCCTGGCATTCAGGTCATATCGTTTATGAAGTTGTGTAGCTTTCTCATGAAGAAAACAGAGAAATCTGAAGTGGAGACTTGAAAGCCCGGTTTGTTTGGCTCGCTAATCATGTGCTTGTGATAAAAACAATATACCTTTCAATTATATATAACGTTTTCTCGGCCTCTAAAAATGCCAACACTTTTCATACCATTGTGCCCATGTGCCTAAATTGTTTTCAGTTTTTACCATTGATTATTTGGCTCTTTCTTAACGTATGAAATACTTAAAGCGAGTAGTAGGACTAAATCCTAGTGATATTGTATGTTTTCAAAACTTTGCTTTAGGGTGGTTCATTGATATGGAAGCCCATTGCTCACATTTCTAGACATGGTGGAGGTGAAGAGTTTAGTGATCCTCAATTTCACTTCAATATCACTGGTTGAGAACGTGTGAGAGGTACTCTATTTTGTTGATGCTGGTAATAAGATTTGGAATTAGCTTCGCAGAAAAGGCTGTTTATTCTTATTCAAATAATTAATTATTTTTAAAATAATAATTAATGTTCAAACAAAGTAAATTGATTAGACAAAATTCTCACAATTTTTAATGGCATTTTTTTGAATATAAAAATGAAAGATCTAATGTTTGTCTTATTATTCATTTTAAAAAATCTTAATATATTTTAGGTCAAAAAATACGATGTTTAATAAGAATCTTAAAAGCATATATGAGTCTTAAATGAGTAAAAAATTATTATATTTATATTTTAATTTTTTATATTTTCAGATAGAAAAAAGACAAAAAAAGAAATGAATAATATTACTTAAATGATTCCACATATTTCAATAGAGAATTGAGATAGATTAGTAAATGAATGCACAATTTGAATATAAAATAATTAATCCCAATCTTTATTTTAATATCAAATTAAACTTATCCAAACATTTGTTGACTTCATTTATATAACATTCATTTGTCTAGAACTGTTCATCAATGTTTCTCTTTGTTCAACATTATGAAGGCATTTTGTTCAACATTATGAAGGCATTGACCTCGTCAATGTTTCTCTTTGTTCAACATTATGAAGGCATTGACCTCATCAATGTTTCTCTTTGTTCAACATTATGAAGGCATGGACCTCTACATAAAATGTTTTGATGTAATGAAAGGAGATTTGAAAAATAACCATGTTATTGTGATGACGGTCTCTAGATCCATTTTTACAGGTCGGATCGATTGCAACCTATACTTTTCTATATCCACATTCACAAAAAATATAATAATCACATCAGATACACACATATGGAAAAACCTCCATGGGAATCGTCACACACAAAAATAAATACTCTTCTGAAGTATGCTCTTAAGATCGAATCTGGTAGCAGACTACAATGCACAGTTGTTAGATGTGACTCTGTTAGGGGACTTCACCATGTTAGGAGCGGCCTAGTTAGAGGACTTAAACATTCATCCTAGAATGTTACCTTTCACAAGAATTTACAAAAAGACTTATTAGGTCCACTCGGTTAAGAGATTTTATGTTATAAAGATCTTCATCTCAGATCTTTGGCTTGATTTTTCATGACCGTAGATCTTGTATCAAACTTTGTCTATCCTTAGAATCTTCTTGATCTCTGCGCCTTCTCATTAAATTTGATCTGCTCCTTGAATTCAATCTCTGTTCAAATTCTGTTTCGTGCTCGGTGACTATCTCCACTCTCTGTCTGACTTCGCTCAGTTACCAACGTGGCTCAGTAACTGACCTTGCTCGGTTGTCAACTTTGCTTGGTGACTGACTTTGCTTTGCTTGACTGACTAACACTTCACATTACCAATAGACTTCTCACTTCTCGGTAACTAGGCTTGATCCCTTTACCGACTTGACCTTTCTACTTTACCGACTTAACAACATCAAATGTTCAGTAAAAACAATTATACCAGTAGTACCTCATCATTGTTTGATCTTTATTATCTGCCCAATTAAGTTCCTCTCGAATGATATGTCAACTTAATATAAAGAAGAAATCAATTGCTTGACATCAATGACAAAATAACAACTGATCTAACCATTCTACTTGCTTGTATTCTACTGAACTCGGTCTTCATCATCATTACCATTAGTTGGTTAACAATCTCCCTCTTTGGCATTGATGGAAACACTATCAATTGATGATGGTATACTCTGATCTCTCTGTACTGTCTTTTCTCCATCTTAGCTTGTTCTTCCTCTTTGCCTTCAATCACATTCTCCCTCTTACATGTAGTCTCCTTCACTTGTGTATTCATCACTTACTTCTTTCTTTCGTTGATCATCAATCACTTACTTCTCTCTCTTTGACAACAATGCCAAAGATCCATACTCCTGAAGTCTTGTTCAGGAAGTGAATCATACATTGCATGTACTGATTTATCTTTGCATACATAAAACCTTTCACAACTTCAGGCATCACCTAAAGTGGGAAACTAGCATCAACTCAAAATCTAGATATTCTAATGTGTCCTGGAATTGATGCAACATGCCTCTTGCATTAATGAATGTTGGATAGGGGTAGGACCCCTAATTTACCTCTAAGATACTCAAAATCATCCTTTGGTAGTGGCTTGGTGAATATGTCAACTAGCTATTCTTTTGAATACACATATTCCAACACTACATGTTTGTCTTGTACTTGCTCTCTTAAGTAATGATACTTGATAGATATCTGCTTGGTCTTTGAGTGCATTACTAGATTTTTTGATATGTTTATAGCACTTGTGTTGTCACAATAGATAGTGACTGGAACAATGATCTCTTCTTGCATACCTTATAGTAGTTGTTTGATCCATACAATATTTGCACAATTCATAGCTGCAATAACATACTCAGCCTCAACACTAGACTGTGATATACAATTTTGTTTCTTGCTTAGCCATGTAACCAGTCTTTCTCCTAGAAAGAAAGCTCTGCCACTTGTACTCTTTCTGTCATCAATGTTTCCAGCCCAATCAACATCAATGTATACTTTCAAGTCAAAGTCTACTCCTTTCTTGTATAGTAGGCCGAAATCCTCAGTTCCTTTCATATATCTAAAATTTCTCTTCACTGCAGATATATGTGTTTCCTTTAGATCGGAAGAAAACCTTGCAAAAATCCCTACTGCATGAGCAAGATCAGGTCTGCTGTGCACTACATATTGCAACTCACCAATCATGAATCGATAGACTATCTCATTGACTTCTTTTGACTCATCCTCTTTAGATAACTTGTAGCCAATGACCATCGGTGTTCCAACCGGTCTTGATTCATCCATACCAAAGGTCTTTACGATCTCCTTGATATACTTTGATTGTGTAATATAGATCCCATCCTTTACCTATTGAATTTTAAGTCCAAGAAAGAATTTAATCTCGCCAATCATAGACATTTCAAACTCTTTTCTCATCTCCTCGAAAAAAGATCTGCATAATGTGGCATGGCCTCCAAAGATAATGCCATCAACAAATATCTCAACAATTAAAAATTTGTTAGTACTATCACATTTTAGATACACATTGTTGTTGTCACTAGTTCATTGAAATCCTATTTTGATTAAATGTGAATGCAATCTTTCATATCATGCTCGGGGTGCTTGTTTCAAGCCATACAATGCTTTGTGCATTTTGCATACCATGTCTCGGTTAGTATTCTCTGCAAATCCTTTAGCTTGTTCAATATATAATTCCTCTTCAAAAATACCATTGACAAATGCAGACTTAACATCCATTTGATAAACTTTGAATCCCTTATAAGCTGCATATGCTTGTAGAATTCTAACTCCTAATCTAGAAATAGGTGCAAAAGTTTCACCATAGTCTATTCCTTATTTTTGTGCATACCCCTTGAAAACTAATCTTGCTTTATTTCTGATTACATTACCATGCTCATTCAACTTATTTATGAAAATCCACTTAGTACCAATTACATTCTTATCTTTTGGTCTCGGTACCAAAGTCCATACATTATTCTTTTGAATTTGATCTATCTCTTCCTTCATTGCTTTCATCCAATCTTCACTTTCTAATGCATCTTTTACTTTTCTCGGTTCAAATTCAGACATTAAGCATGTGTTTTCTCTTACCTTGCTTCTTGTCAGAACTCCAACAGTCTTGTCTCCAATGATTTTACTCGGTGAGTGGTGTATCTTCATGTACTTTGCCAACGCTTTGTAGCCAATGATATCTCTTCATTTCCATCATTCGGTGGAAGCTCTCTCTGCTCATCTTCTTCGTTGGTTTGTACTTTCGGTAAGGTGTCAGTAATCTTAGTTTGTACATAAACAAATCTTTGATAATCCTCAGATTCCTTCTTGCTATCTTCATCATTCTTCTCTGCAAATTCATCAATCCTCACATTTGCACTTTCTACAATTTTGTTAGTATTCTTATTCAGACATTTGTAGGCTTTTCTCTTAGTAGAATGTCCCAAGAATATTCCTTCATCTCCTTTAGAGTCAAATTTTCCATCTCTTGTATCTTTAATAATATAACACCTACTTCCAAATACTTTGAAGTAACTTACATTCAGTTTGTGTCCATACCAGATCTCATAAGGTGTCTTTTTTATTCCCTTCTTCAATTGTACTTGGTTAAGTGTATAAGTGGCAGTGCTGACTGCTTCTCTCTAGAAGGTTTGAGAAATGTCTCAATCATCAGTTTTCTAGCACAATCCACAATGGATCCATTTTTTCTTTCAGCTATACTGTTCTGCTGTAGTGTCCTCGGTGCAGACATCTGTCTATTTATATCGTGTTCATTGGAGAAGAGTTTAAATTATCAAAAAGTAAACTCTCCGCCCCTGTCAGATCTCAGAAATTTCAGCTGTCTCCATGTCTCTTTTTCAACTCTAGCCTTGTAACACTTAAACATTTGGAACACGTCATATTTTTCTTTTAGAAACATAACCGACATCATTCTAGAATAATCATTAACAAACAATATGAAGTATCTATCTCCATAGTAGCTTTGTTTTCTCATGGGACCACATAGGTCGGTGTGTACTAACTCCAAAATACCTTGTGTAGTATAATATTTTCTTGTAAATCTCGATTTAGTCATCTTACCTACTTGGCATCCCTTACACATTAGATTCTTAGGTTTGTCTAGACTCGGTAGACCTCTTACTCTATTTTTCTTACTTACTTTGATTAAGTTGTCAAAGTTAACATGACATAGCCTTTTGTTCCATAGCCATACATCTTCAATCTTAGCAAATAGACAACTCTTTATGAATGTATCAAGGTAGAATAAGTTACCTTTAGATTGCTCTCCAATGGCAATCAGACTCCCCTTCTGATCAAATACTTTAACCTTCTTGTTTTGAAATCCAGTCGGTGACCTGTATTATTCAACTGTGCCACACTCAACAAATTACACTTCAAACCTTCAACCCAATAAACATCATCACATTTAGTATTGTTCAATAGAATTATAAAACCTTTTCCCTTTAAAGGATATGGGGCATCATTTCCGAATCTAACATTTCCACCATTATGTTCTTTCAAAGTAATAAACTTATTAGTATCACCAATCATATGGTGTGAGCAACCACTGTCTATAATCCATGTATCATTTTTGCTTGTGAGATTAGGGATTTTTCTTCAACATACCTTTCTTCATCAGACTCATCTTTAATAGAAACATAGACAACTTCTTCTTCTTCTTCTTCTTCATTGGTGTCATCATTAGATGATCCTCCTTCAACAATGTAGAATGATTTCTTTCCTTTGTTCTTAAAGTCTCTAAATCTTTTGAATCTGTTCTCTCTCTCTCTCTCTCTATCTCTTGTTGCTATCTATGTTATCTTTCTTCTCAATATTGTCAGAACAATTAGAAGCTACGTGATCAATATTATTGCATGTAAAATGCTTCAAAGGTAGCTTACCTATGTACTTGCCTTTACCTCTTGGCAGGCTCCTAGCCAATACAACTTCAAACTCAGCTTCATTCTTTTCAACTTCAACATATAGCTCTTTAAGCTCACTCTTACAACTATGAAATCTTTCACTAGAAGCACTTGCATATCCATCACTAGATCTAGAATCTCTAGACTTTCCAATAGTCAAAGATGATTTGAATGCAGATTCAATCTTAGAAGTAGCATACAAACTATTATCAAAATCATTTAGGGGTAAAAGCACAATAATTTTTCACCTCTTAAGATAACTGGATTGACTCGGCCAAGTTAGACTCGGCCCAATCCAACTCGGCCCAGTGTAACTCGGCTGAGTCAATGTGGCATCAACGTGGAACTGAATGGTGCCTACATGGCCAAGTCGGCTCATGCACGAGCCAATGGGAGGTCCAGTAGGACTCGGTCGAGTCCGACTGGTCCGAGTCCGACTCGGCCGAGTCTACCTAGGTGACATGCCATGTGGCAGCCAAACCTCCAAAAACATAAAAATCAGAAGTTTGCACTTCTGCTATTTTTTTCTCTACTCAAACTAGACAATGTCAAAAAACTAAAAGTACCCTTTTCTAGATCTCGGAACTACAATTCTTGACATATAAATTTTATATTGTTTTTACTACAAAACATTGAATAAATTTGTCAAAAACTACATGTAGGTTATTAAAGCTTTTAGAGGTTGTTGGTTCGGATAATATAAAAAAATTCTAAATCAATTCATAAATTTTTTAAAATCATAGATAACACTAGAGAAGAGAGTCATCTTCAATAATATGTAATTTATTTGGTTTTTGGTATAGTTTTGATAGGGGAAAATGGAGGGAGACAAAAACTGTTGATTTCAAGTAAGTTTGACTTTGAATACTTATAACGGGTGAACTATACATCGAAAACACTTCTTTATTCTTTTCTGCACTACCTATACATGTCATCTAAAACATATTGTGAAATTGGAGGAAAAAACAATGTTTTACTTATAATGATTTGGCGGGAAGTAAACTCCCCGATTTATAGACTTTTTAGAAAATGAAAATAGACCTAAAAATTTCAAAAAACATATTAATTGTGGTTCAATTTTTAAAAAAAAAATTATAAGCATATAATTCATCCTATTTGACACATTTCATCAGTTTATATCATCTTCAAATTCTCAATAGAAATGTGACTTTTATGCCCTTGAAGTTTTATAGTTTTGGTGATGTTAACCTTTTCCTTTGTAAAAGGGTGCCAGATTATTGTGCTTTTACCCTTAGCTCAAAAGTAGTTAGCTTACCGATTGTAGCATCCAAAGTAACAATCATCTGTAGAATGGATCTCATTTCTGGAATAGCAGACACTCGGATGTCATAGATAGGTAGTAGTGTTCTAATAATCTTGCTTGTAACATCTTCTTCTTCAATGGTTCCACCAACACCTCTAATAGCAATAGCAATCTCCTTTAGTCTTGTGTTGTATGCTACAATGTTTTCTCCTTCTTTCATTCTCATTGATTCAAAATTTCCTCTTAAGCTTTCAACCTTAGCCTTTTGAACATATTGATCTACGCCATAAACTAGTGCAAGCTTATCCCACATCTGCTTAGCTGTATCACAACCTTGTAGATCATTGAACTCTAGGTCGGTGAGAGTAGAAAATATCTCAATCATCACTTGTGTATGTTCTTGTCTTTCTCTTATTTTCTCAAGTGTCAAAGGACCAAACAGTGGAGGTGAGTACTCAATGTCAAGATGATTCAGTGCATAATCTCAAATACAATATATGCGAAGCCTCATTCTGTTCTTCCATGTAGAGAAGTTATTCCTATTCAACTTCTGTGCTTCCCTCTTAAACATCTTCAATTCTTTAACTCAAGTACCTTCAAACTTATCTTCTCGGAGCACTAGCTCTAATACCAATTGTTGGTTTGACCTACCAAATGATGGTTTACTGGGGGGGCGGTGGGGAGGGGTGAATCAGAAAGTATTGAAACTTAACACTTTTAAAATTAAACTTCTGATTCAACTTGGTAACTCAAATAACAACAAGCGAAACTTGTAAACACTTCACAAAATTGATAAACAACATATAACATAAGAAACTAAAATCCATAGTTATCAAGCATCACATGTAATACCAGATTTAACAAGGAAACCAATTTGGAAAAAACCTCTATGGAAATTGTCACCCACAAAAAGAAATACTCTTCTAAAGTATGCTCAGTTAAGAGCCAATCCAGTTAAAGATTACAATGCACATTTGTTAGATGTGACCCTGTTAGGAGATTTACCTTAGATCTATTAAGATCTTCACCCTGTTAGGAGTGGCTTGGTTAGAGGACTTAAACATTCATCCTAGAATGTTACCTTCCACAATGATTTACAAAAAGACTTATTAGGTCCACTCGGTTAAGAGATTTTCTGTTACAAAGGGTAGTAAGAAATAATGTACTGAATTGATCTGTGATTCTACAAATACCTTTTTCTTGATTAGATCCCTTGCACACTCTCTGAAACTACTGACATCAACAAATCATCAATCTCTTCTCTGGACTGGATCTCCACCTCTTTCTCTACTCTCCTCGGTAGCACTTCAAATCTTCAACTTGCCAGCATCTATGTATAAACATACAAAATCATCAATATATAAGCCTCTATTTTTTCTCTTAATTTCATTGATTAGGTATTCCTTCAATTGCACTCAACCATCAGATCATCTCTTATGAAGTGATTCAATGTATCTGCAACTCAGTTAAATGGTTAACCTTTGCCTGGTGACTTGCACTTTTCTTGGAACTCACAACTTTACTTTTTCCGCTTAATCTTCATCTTAGATCTTCAACTTGATTTTTCATGACCATATATCTTGTAACAAAATTTGTCTACGTCCTTAGCATCTTCGTGATCTCTGCGTCTTTGCCTTAAATTCATTCTACTCCTTGAATTCAATCTCTGTTCAAACTCTGTTCTATGTTCAGTGACTCGGTGACTATCTTCACTCGGTGTTTGACTTTTCTCGGTTACTACCTTTCTCGGTAACTGACCTTTCTCGATTGTCAACTTCACCCGATGACTAAATTTTCTTTTCTTGACCGACTAACACTTCACATTACCAATAGACTTCTCACTGCTCAGTAACTAGGCTTGATTCCTTTACTGAATTGACCTTTCTTCTTTACCGACTTAACAACATCAAATGTTAAGTAAATTTTTTTATACCAATAATACCTCATCATTGTCTGATCTCTATTATCTTCCCAATTAAGTTCCTCTTGAATGATATGGAAACTTAATATAAACCAAAAATCAATTGCTTGACATCAATGACAAAATAAAAATTGATCTAACTATTCTACTTGCTTGTATTCTACTGAACTCAATATTCATCATCATTACCATCAATTGGTTAACAAAAACACCAAGCGTTTGGAACACTTTAAACTCAAAATGCATAGGCTATTTAGAGAAATGAAATATCAAGGCAACTTTGTAGCATATAGGCCTAGGAATAGTTGCAAAAGTACGTTAGCATAATAAATAAAAGACATAGAGTGAACCATGCAATACACTCATAAAATAGAGAAGCCTGAAGGAATAATATATTTAGAAAAGCTTACATTCCATCAAACTTTTTATATTAGGTCACATTGCTGACCCTAAAAATATAAGAGCCAACCTAAGTTCAGCAAATGAAATCAGATTCTCCATTATTATGCTCAGCTTCCACTCCTCTGTAGTCATGATAGTAGTTTCACCGATAATCATGCAAAAAATGAAAGAATGATGAGTATGCAGAGCTAGACGCGCGGAAAAGTTCAAATGAAAAAAGGACACGTAGAACTCAAGCGGGAAAAATACCTCAAAAGAAAACCTCACCCTCTCCGATTGCCCACAAGATGATCGTCTGTCTTGTTCAAAATAAAATTTGGGGCTACTAGAAAAAAGAGAATCGACTGGCAAAAGAAGTGAAATGCGGAATGTTAGAGTTGAAACTGGCTCCTTGCAAAATAAACTTCCTAAAAAGCCTGCGAGACATCCACATGTATAACTCAGGATCAACCTGGACTCAACACTGAAAAGGTATGATGTGAGTGCTGGAAGGACATGTGGCACTCAGACAGGGCCTTCAACGAATAAGAAAAAGAAAGCCTGCAAGATGACCATGTATCTTTTTAAAAATAAAACTCGGGCCCACTAGCGGAAGATAAAAGTCATTTAGTGCTTGAGGAACACATGGCACCGCAACATGAACTTTGGTTAACCTGTTGAAAGTCACGACCAAGATGCATACCGTGCCGACAAATGCCAAAGTGCGCTGCTACAAAACAAACTAGCACAAAAAGGAAAACAAGAGCGCCAACATTAAGTTCTAACCCACGACATTATGGATTTTTGATTCATAATAATTATATTAAAAAAATTCCTACATATTTTTACTTAAATATTAAAATTCTAAAAATTAAATCTAAAAAAATATTAACAATAATTTAATAAGTTATAGGATTAAAAAATATAATAAAGTTATAATGACTATGGAAATGTGAATTCCCTATGGTGAAGGAGCGATGATGCAAAGATGGAAATGGGGTGACAAAGCACTCTGTGATCCAACTCTTCCTTTGGATCTGTATAGAAATCTTAGTGATCACATCCTACAGTGGGTCTTCCATGATGGAAGATGGGTAGATATGGAAGTTGATGGCCAAGGGGAAAGGTATTGGAAGGCTAATGTCATTTCCCTATGAATTGTTTCTAAATTCTCCAAGGGATTCTTTTGTTACCAGAATGGATCTATAGCTAATATTGAGGACAGAAGGGAGAGAGTTAGATCTCGATTCCACAATGGTAATCGTGAGACTAATAAAGGCCCTAAATGCCATGGAAGGATCAAGAAATATAAAAGTCTAAGTTTCAAGTCATGGGAAGATGTATCAAATTTAGATATGAAAGCCATGATAGGACATGTACAATCTAGGTGCAAGCATCCACCCACCCAAAGGCCTAGACCTATGGGTTCAAAGAAATCCCTAGACGAAGCACATAATCTAAATGTTAAAGATAATAGGGCCCCTACTACTACTCCAAACCCTAATAAAGTCAAAGATAATACCATGGATAGGGTTTCTAAGGTATTCATGTTGATAAACCCTAAGGAGGTATAAGTAATCTGCCTCCTAGGGTTTCTTGAAAAACCTATGCAAAGAATCATGTAGAAATAATGATAGATACACATGAAGTTTGTGTTATGTATGTGGAGCCTAATATGACTCAGGTTCTTTCGGTGTGGTTCCATCCCCAGACTTATCTACAGGGGATTGGGGGCAGCGCCCCCAAGCTCAGAGTTAAGGGGTAGAGCCCCTTGTGGGGTCCTGGGGCAGTGCCCCAGGCGGGGTCAAGGGGGCAAAGGGTTGGCCATCAAGTTTCTATTAGTTGGAGTATTTCTGCCCTAATTAGGTTAAGTAAAAAAGAATTAGGTTTTAGATTCATTGTATGAGGGATTTTTTAGCTTCCTATGGCAGTATTGAGTTGCAGGTTTCAAATTGTAATCACTAGATAATAATAAAGACATTGGACTCATTGTTGGTGGATGTAGCCCAGGGATTGGGTGAACCACATTAAATTTATGTGTTATAGTGTTCTATTCTGTGTGTTAATATTTGCATAATTTTGCTTATTATTTCTAACAAGTGGTATCAGAGCGGGGTTTTTTCATTCATTCTTTCATCTATTCTCTGAAGCAGGTCTCACGAGTTAGTGGGAGAGTCTCTCGGTTAAGTGGAAGAAATGGTAGATGAGGGTAGGTTGAAAGTTGATAAGTTTAATGGGCAGAACTTTCAGTTATGGAAGATGCAAATGGAGGACTATCTCTATTAGAAGGATCTATGGTGGCCATTAGAGGGAGTAGCCAAAAAAGAGGCAACAATGTCTCAGGAAGATTGGGATATTTTGGATAGGAAGGCATTGGGGAGTATTCGTTTATGCCTGGCACAATTGGTGGCATTCAATATTACTGGAGCAACGACAGCTAAAGGTCTGATGGAAACCCTAGAAAAGTTGTATGAAAAGCCTTCAGCTTCAAACAAGGTATTTCTTATGAAGCATTTATTTAATATGAAAATGGTGAAGGTGGATAAGTCACTGATCATTTGAATGAGTTTAATACAATTACAAGTCAGTTAACTTCAGTTAAAATTACCTTTGATGAAGAGGTTAGGGCTCTCTTGATTTTGTGCTCTTTGCCAGAAAGCTGGAATGGCTTG
>MU225549.1:1757455-1773937 GCA_018584345.1 Thuja plicata
GGGGGAAATTCTGCAACCCTTTGCACTATAATAAGGTATCTGTTCGGAGGTAAAATGGGTTGGCCTATAATTAATCAAGGTTGTAGTAAGGGTCCGTGGTGTCTCTCCAATTGGTTTGTACATGTGTGACTCACTTAAGAGCCTAGTTGACCACACTGGCTCCTTAGGGATATTCACCTGATCCAGACTATTATCAACACGCCTCGCCCAAGCTTGGCTAGATAAGATAGAACTTTGGTTCACGCCTTGTTTATATACCGATCGGAAGGATTACCAGTTTAAGGTCATCCTTCGAGGAAGAAGTGCATTCCCCGGACAGGCCTTTCTAAAAAAGTATAAAGGTTTGTAATCTAACAGTTTGTGCAAATGCACCCAAAACTCAAGACACGAGGTAAATCGATTAAGCTCCAAATTTTGAAATGTGAACTAAGCTACACCACCATACAAGTACAAATGTTCAATTTTAAGCCCAAAAGTAGGTGTTGATTGCTTTTTTAGTTTTATTGCACCAAATTAAATGATTTTTTGCCTTTTTTAAGTTTTAACCCCCACGTCAATTTTAAGCCCAAATCTAAAATATGAGGTGTGATATGTTTTGCAAGCACTGTTCTTTTTAAACCCAAATCGACAAATGAATTCCTTTTAGTTTATGTTGTTTAAAATAGGTTAGTACCAAAATGGATTTATTTGCAAAAATAAGGATATAAGTAACTTTGAAATAATGAAAGAGGCTTACCAAACTTACCCTTCTTTGTCCTTGGTGACTTTGGTCCAATCTTGCATAGAAGCCAAAAATAATGTCAATTTAGAAACAGCTGGGTCGAAGATTTAGATCTAATTTTGCAGTATTTCCTGCAATTGCGACAATCTTCTTGCAACTACGGTAATGTTCTGTCGATTGCGGCATGGATCAGGCAACTGTGGTTATTTTCTGTCAATTGCGGTAAAGCACTGGCGACTGTGGCAAGATGCTGGCGATTGTGGCACAGATCGGACAACTGTGATAGAATCCTTCTGATTGCGGCACGGATCGGATGATTGTGGCAAAATACCAGAGGAAAAGGACAAGAAAATAGGCAGAATAACTGCAGAAGCCTACAATCAATTATGGTATTAAACCAGTCGATTGTGGTACAGTCTTTGCGATTGTGATAAAATACCAGCGATTGCAAAATACATTAAATGTGGAAGAAAAATCAAATTTTTAAATTACGACTGTACGGCCATGGTTGATTATTCTGGTTCTTCAAGGTATTTGGGCTGTTTGATTCATGTAGGGTTCACCAAAACGTATGCCTCTCTTTCAGTTCCCAAGCTTTCCAAAGGCAAGGGTTAGTAGCAAAGGGTTTCACAAATGAATGCAAATCAAGGATATAATGACTACTAAACAAATAACAGAAACATGAGCAATAAAATGTACAAGCAAGAGAAAAGAAGAAAAATAAATGCAAACCCCACGATGCTTGAAGCTTCTATTATTTCTCTTTACTCCTTCTGAAATGCTGTTCTTGATGCTCAGTATTGGCGGGGCAGCGTCTATGACTTGAGAAGCGTCAAGAATTTGATAATTGAAATGTGTGTGTGTGATCGAAAAATGGCTTGAATGCTAGAACCAAACTGACGGAGTAATGGTGCACAAGAGCTTGAAATCCTGGATCCTTCAAATGGTTATGAAGGGTTTATTATATAGGATTTGGTGATGATATGAACGTTTGAGATCAATCCTAGAGATAGGGAGATGAACGGTTGAGATCAAAAGGAACAGAAGAGGTCCTCAGTAAACTCCACCTCTTTATTTGGTAAAGAGGAGATAGAGTTTGGTTAACTGAAAAGCTATTTATGAGTTACCTTTTTGAATTGAAGAGGTGGGTGAAGTTACCCTTGTGGACTGGAGAGATGGGTTGAGTAACCCATGTGATCGGATTGGAGTTATCTCTTTGAAGATAAATGAATATTTAATTCATTTATTTAATAATTGTTTTCAACATGTGAGATAATTGAATTCTTTTTGATTAAGAATTGCTTTATTTGATGAAATTAAATTAATTTAATTGGAAGAATTTAATTAGTAAGTTTAAATATTTGAATTTAAACTATAGGAAATTGAGTTTAATTAATCAATTAATGGTAATTAATCAATTAAAGCTATTTAATTAAATAAAATTAATTATTTAATTAATTAATTTTGGGAATTTGATTAGATGATTTGGGGAATGAATTTAGAGGAAAATAGATGATTAATTAATTATTAAAAAAAACCATTAATTAATAGATGAAAATTAGTGTTTTTAATGTAAAGTCGCAAGCTTGTCCATTTTAGGGTGTCTACATAACCAAGCCTAGCCGAGCCAAACCCAAGGTTACACCTCCTGCAGCTATTCATCCAAGGACAAGAGCATCTACTGTCACTTACCCAGTAGAAGTGAAAACAAAAGTGTATGGTAAGAGAAAAGTTGCAAAAAGTACTTCTGGTAAGGAAGCCAAGGTTGCTCCTAAGGCTGAGTCGAGTAAGCCAGCAAAGAGACCCAAAAGGAAATTGAATTTGCAGACAGATAGTGATGAGGAGATGAAAAAAAATATATACCCAACAACATACCTACATCACAGTTCAAGAAACCAGCAAGCATTGATGATGTATGTGACACTTTGAGAAATTCAACAGGGTTATCAACTTTTAAGTTCATAAAGTATGACAAGTTGAAGATAGAAGATAGGCACAAAGTACAGGAATCACTCTTGGACATGATGAGTACTTTCAAATTAAATCCTATAGATAGGAAATCATGTGCCAGATGAACTTTATGATTTTATGTCAAGCAAATGGGAATTTGCACTTTCCACTGAGAGAGATCTGAGAAGGAACATTAGCCAAAATAATTCCAGACTTAACCTCTAAACAAAGAGTCAAATTTATTGAGGAGTACAAGAATAGGTTTGTTCCCAAACTTTGAGGATATGCTGTTTTGAAGAATGATATAGAAGGTGTAGTACAATAAAGAACAATGATCTGGAAAGAGATCTTTGGACTGATCATTCGAAAAGATAAGAAATCTGGTGAGGGGACATCCAAGCAAAAGACAAAAGAAGTTGAAGAAAAGACTACCCCTGAACCACAAATAGTCAAAGATCAAATTTCCACTGAACATGACAAGACCAAGGATACATTAGATGCAACAAACACTGTTGATCTGACTGTAGATAGTCCTATGGATTATATTGTTGATGATCCAAGCAATTTGAATGTCAAGGAACAACAAATGTCGAGTGGCAAAGACACTGATTTGCCTATTAAGGAAATTGATACTGAAGAAGAGAAGTCCACAGCATCTGGTGAGAAAATTGAAGTTGACAGTACTCAGCAAAGTGAAGGGCATCATCAAGCAAAGGAACAAGAGGTAACTTCACAAGATCCACCTATTTTAGAGGTTGTGAAGACAGTTTTAGATAGTGGAGTAGTAACAATAGAAGTTTTTGATAAGCCTAAAGAAGAAGAGGCATCACAAGTGTTGGTTGAGTTACCACACTCTGCATCATCCACTCCCACAGGTCCTAAAATTGGTGGTATGCCGAACCCATAGACTGTATTGATAGAATTGAAGGAGGCATTGGAGACTAAAACTGTCAAAGGGAAAGACATTATGCTGCTGAGCGTAAGTTCTCCAGAATTGAAGAAGAAGAAAATCTTGAAGAAGAAGTCACAGAGTCTAGATGTAACATTAGATGAAGTCATTGTGATTCCACAATGGGATCCCAATGAGTTATCTTTTGAACAAATTGGGACTCTTCAAGATTTTCTTAAAAGGAAGAAAAGACAAGAAGAGATGAAGATAGAACAAAAGCAAAAGCAGGTGTTGCATGACATCAAAGACATATTTACAAAAGCTTTTGACTTAGAGGATGAAATGCCTCAACCTCCAATCATAGATCAACTCATCACCATTGTACATAAAGTAACATATGATGACATAGACAACAATGAGAAGCTTCTACAATGGTCCCGGAGAAGATTTGAGAGCAAAGTTCTAGAGAAGATCTCAGAAGAGATAGAAACAAAACAGGTTGAACTTTCTGTTCTTTTAGAAACCTTAGAGAAAGTTACAGCCGATATTTATTCTTTGTATAGGAAATTATTTAATGTTGAATTTTTCACAAAGGATAATTTACAGCTTGTTGAGAAGCTACAGTTAGATTTGAGATCAACTGGTAATACTTTAGGTAAAGATACTACCTCCAGTTCTTTACATTTTAATAAGTTGATAAATGCACAAAGGAGAATAGCTGAGCTTATGGATGAAGATGGTCACATAAGGGCCAAGTTGATAACTATTCAGACAAGCTTGTTACCTCATGTGGAGGTAATATAGAAGGAACTTTCAAAAGCCAAGGAGTTATCACAAAGTAGTGCAAATTTATCGACTTCAGAGAGTTTAGTGAGTCTAGTTGCCGAGCTAGAAATCAAACTAGAAGTTATGAAGGTTGCAAAGGATAGCTGGGATACAAATTTTGAATCCACCCTACAGCTTCATAAGCAATTTTTGGATAAGTACAACTTAACCCCTCCAACAATTAGTGACAAAAACAAGGGGGAAGTTAGTAAGGAAGTTAGTACTATGGAAGGAGGATGTTAGTAAGAAAGTTGGTAAGAAGTATGAAAGGATACATTAGTACAGCACATGTACACTTGTATATAAAATTTTGAAGGCATGTACACTTGTATGTTATTTCTGAGTATATTCCTAGGGGGAGTACTTAGTGTACTTAGGCAATACTTTTGATGAAATGAACAACAGTAATGATAAGTGTTTTTGCCACTAATATCAAAGGGGGAGATTGTTAATCTCTAAGTTATGTTGATGATTAGTGACCAACACTTAGTCATTCATCTAGGCAGTTTTAGTTGGCTATCACTATGGCTGAGCTAAAACTATGCAAGGCCGAGCAACATTGCCGAGCAGTTTTTTCAGTTTGCCTAGTTACATTGCCGAGCCAAGAAGGATACAGGGATGTTAAGTGCTGAGTGACAGACAGTCAAGTGCTGAGTAGAATAATTTTTTGTAAACATCTCTAGAATGATACATACTTCAAGGATGAGTGATCCGGCCGACTTATATAAGCTTTTTGGGCCAACTAACGTATGAATTTAATATTCTTATACGGAGTTAGTTATGCATTTAATTGTTTCATCCTATGCATGACTCATTGTATAGCATTAATTATTTTACCATCAAGGTATGGATATCAGATCTTGATCTCACTATCAGATTTGAACAGGTATATTAGATTGCTTCTGAACCCTATTATGTATGTATGGTGTGTGGCTACTGCATTTTTGGAGTGAAATGCACAGAGGGTTATTTTGTTTAGAAGCAGAGATCAAGTAGAGCATAACACAATGGACAACAGAGTAAAGGTATATCATATTATAAGATTAGAAGAGATATTGGAAAGAGGAGATCCATCATCAACATTAGAGTGCATATCAAAGGATAAATACTTGAGACTTTCCAATCATTGTATCAGGTGAAAATCTCTTAATAGAGTTGTTTTAGTAGGCCTTTATTTATCTCTTAATAGAGTGCTTACTTCATTGTAAGTTTAAATCCTTTAATAGGGTAGATTGTAATGATCTGAAGCTCTTAACTGGGTAGACCTTTCATAGGGTAGATTACATTTTGTAATCAAATATTGTAACCTTAACAGGTACACTTTATTACTGTAGTAGTGGAGAATTTTGTGGGTGTCATCCCCACCCCAGTTTTACCTATTTGGGTTTCTGGGTTACCAAATTATTGTGTAATGTGTTATTTATTTCATGGTGTGGATGCTATCTGAGATTACATTAGATTCATTTATGTATGAATATGGATTAGTTTGTTTTAAGTGTTTATATTTGAAGATCTAATTCAGCCCCCCCTCTTAGTATATTGCTTTCCCATTATTGTATTTCCAATAGATAACCCAATTTTCATCTCTGAAATTTGCCCGATTACTTTGTGTAATACACTATATAAGTTTTCTACCAAAGCACTTTCTTTGAGACTCTCTAAGATTATTCCTAAATTACATTTGAAGAGAAAGGGTCATTTTTTTTGCAAAGAGAAACTTTTAATGGGGCTATTGTTGCCCATGAGGTTTTGGACTCCATTTCTACCTTAAAAATTATAGCTATGGTCCTTAAGTTAGATATGATGAAAGCCTATGACAGGATACACTGGGACTGCTTTATTGTTGTTCTGAAGAAATTTGGTTTTTTACATGGATCAAATGGATAATCACTTGTATTTCATCAGATATATTTTTAATCTTATTAAACGATTCCCAATGTGGTTTTTTCTCCTCTTCTCAAGGCATTAGAAAATGTGATCCACTATCTCCCTTCCTGTTCATAATCATGGCTAAAGCATTTAGTAGGGCCATTCATGTAACAAGATTTATTGGCTTGTGGAAGGGTATTAGAATTCCAATGTTGGGGAATCTTATTCACAATCCTAATTTTCTAATGACACTATAATTTTTGGCTATGCCTCGATTGCTAAAGCTAAAGTTATCAAACAAATAAAATTGGAAATTCTGCATGGTCTAGTCAAAAGGTTAATTCTGATAAATCTCAGATCTTGTTTTTGAATTTCTCCCCTTTTTGATTCAAAATAAACTATCACAATTCTGGGGTTTTGAGGTTGGGTCATTTCCAAGTAAGTATTTAGGTATCCCCTTTTTTTCTAGATCAACAAACTACAAATTTTGGGATAAGTTTACATCCTCTATTTCAACTAGAATCTTATCTTGGAACCACAAATGACTTACCCCGTTTGGTAAGATTTCTTTGATAAAATCTATTTTGAACAATCCCAATTTATTTGATGTGTATATTGAAAACTTTGAAGAAATATATTTTACAATTGCAATAAGCTCTTGGGTCCTTTCTATGGAATAATAATCTTGGAGGTAAGAAAAAAATCTCTCTTCTTGCATGGGATAGGGTTTGCCTCTTGAAGGATCAAAGGGGTGTTGGGAATAGGGACTTGGAGAAACAAAATAGAGCCCTAAGGGATAAACTAATTTGGAAGCTTTATTTTAATCCTACCCCCAAATGGGCATTGCTCATGTTTAGGAAATACATGAATACCAATAATAGGGAAATGATCTTTATTTCATCTTCCCTCCCACAAGGTTCATCTATATGGAATTTCATGGAAAAATGCAAATCGATTATCCTCCCTCACTTGTCCATTTGCTTCTGCCTATTGGTACTAGATTTATAGTAAACTAGGGTGATTTTTACTCTTTCTTATAGGATGTTTTTTTTTGATCGGTAACATTAGTATTTTTATTGATAAAGATAAGGAAATACATCAAAATGCCAGTCTTCCGGATGGCTGCCATATTATAGATTCACACACTTACCTACCCTACATTTAATCTTTCAACATAGTGCTAAGAGGCTAAGGGATATAAACATCCCCGATAAGAGAGAAGACAAAATTGGGGAAATAATAATATACTCAAAAAGATGCATTATGCATCAACCCCCTGTAGAAACAAAACATCGAGTTACAGAAAGAAAAACCTGAGAAGCTCCCGCCACGTTTCTGCCCTGCCAGCTTATTTTTTGAACCAAGCATCAGATTCTTCCTTGGTGAAGTTTGGGATAGATCTATCCCTTGCAATTGTGGCCCTGGAATGACCTGCCGCCCATTTTTTCTTCTCTCCCATGAGTGAAGAGTCCACCCATGTATCTGCACTTGCACTGGCCCCTGTCACCACACCTCCACCCCTACCCAGTTGGTGTCTCAGCTGCTCACCAGGTGGTCGCATGCTTTTGATGGGAGTCATCTTTGTGCTCACCTTCTGTGCCTCCTCCTGCTCCTCCAGATGCTCATACAACATTTTGACTATGTCCTGCCATGCCTTCATGGCCTTTGGAATGTGAACTTCCCTTGGGGTCACAGATGACCACACAAGAAAAGGTTGCAGTGGCGTCGCTCCTCCTCCAATTTTCCTCCATGGGTCTATTCCCATATGCAACCCAACACCTATCTCTACCCTATTTAAGATTTCTTCAAAACCCTCCAGCCACAGTGGATCAATGCAGGCTTCCACGACTATTTGGACCTCTTCCTTTGAGTCCCCCACTGAGAGGGCCAGTGAAACAAAGAGTGAGGCAATGTCCAGGTTTGACTGCCTTCTCCAGTAGTCGTCTAGGTATTCTGGGCCAAAGAAATCCATGACTGCGCTCATGAAGGCCTGGCCATCAAACAGGAAGATGTTTCTCAGTCGCCGCACCATGACGTTCCCTATGTAAGTCTGCGTTTGATTTCTTGACTCCAAAGCAAAATTCACCTCCATGATCTTTGCTCTACTGAAAACCTGCACAATGTGATTTGAGCCAAGAGCTTTGCGAGTTTAAAGATTCCTAGGAAATTTTTGGATACACGCCCTTAGATTATGTCCTTCATGCAGTCTTAATGAGTGTTGTGAATTGCACTCTCATAATTATAAATGTTGATTCAAGCGTGCCTCTTTCGATGTGTGAGTGAGATCGGTGTCAAGTTAATCCAACTTGAGAAGACCGAAGTCCTCAAAAATTTCATCTTCTTTCTCATGGGGATGATTTGCACCCAAGTTGGACAAATAATCGGCCACCACATTTGCCTCCCAATATACATGGGAAATCTGGAAATCTTCAAATTTCAACATAAAACACTGTATTTGTTGAATATGTTTATCTAGATGCCAAGACTCCATGCTGCCTTTCTTAATCCCATTAATGATGATTTCAGAATCACCTTCCAAGTGCACCTTTCGGAAGCCCAAATTCACTCCCATTAAGGTAGCTTGTTTCGCGGCTTCACATTCTACCTCATTATTAGTGCCATCATTAAGCCTCCTTGCTGTGATAGCCACTGTATTTCCCTCATAATCCCGTGCTATACAGTCGCACCCAGAGGTGCCTGGATTGCCTCTGGCTGCTCCGTCGAAGTTAATTTTTATCCATCCTTCATCTGGAGGTTGCCACCCACATTTCACCTTTCGAAGAGAAGGATTAACCCTTTGAAACCCATGAACAGGCCTTTCTTATAGGATGTTGCTCCCTCACTTTTGATCTAGAATATACCGTGAGAAAGAAACAATAGAATTTTCAGGAAGAAAGCTTCTTTCCTTTTTGATATTTTATTTTGAATGGATAAATCAATGTCTGAAACTACTTTGTCTTACATATGTATGCACCCTAAAATGGTCGCCTAGACTATGGGCCCCCATTCTTCAATTTATTAAATGACAGAATCAATGCCTTGCAAAATTTTCAATTCAAATCAATTTCCTTGATCAAATTGTAATTAATTCAATTATTTCAATATTTCCTAAGGTTTGATCATTTCATCAGTAATCTTATTTAATTAAAAGAAAACACCCCTTTTAATTAAACAAAATGATCTTATCTAATTAAAATAAAATCCCTTTTTATTAAATAAAATAATCTTATTTAATTAAAAGAAAATCTCTCTTTTAATTAAATAATCTTATCTTATTTAATTAAAATATCTTTTTTTAATTAAATAATCTTATTTAATTAAAAGAAAAATCCCTCTTCTAATTAAATAAATAAAATCTCCACTTAAAACTCTCTTTATGATGAAAAAAGGAAATAAATCAAATAAAAAATAAATAAAACTCCTTTTTCTCCACACATATTCCTAAGTGGCGGGATTTTTCCTCTCACTTGCCTTTTAGGGATCTATCCCTCATTGCTCTTGAGGATGCATTCCTCTCCACACTTTCCTTTATAAGGAGCCCTCTCCTTCTCATTTGAGATATATCAAGTTTTCATGTTATTGTTATGCTGCAGGTTTGGAGAGCAATTTTGGAGTAGAGTTTGAGCATTTGAGCTTGAACCATGCAACTTCTCTTCTTCTTGTCTTCTTCTCTCATGCATCCATAGAAATCTATTTAGAGTAGATTCATGTTAATTTAGATTCATAATTCCTTTCAATAGATTAATCTTGCATATTTCCTTCATAGATTAGTTTGCATATTTCCTTTCATGCATTGTTATCATATAGAATAGTTTCCATTTTCATTTCTAATGCATATTTGATGATCATGGAGAATAGAATTCTTTCTCTTCCTCTTTGAATCTCTCATTTCATGGTGTACTTGCATGGGCATAAACTAGGTCTAAACTGAGGGCCTTCATCACAAACCCTTGCACTCCATGAATAGGGAGCTATGAGTTGCTAGTTGAGACCTCATTCTTGAGAAATCTTGAATACAATGACTCATAGAAGTGTGTCAACATTTTAGCACACAACATATACAAGAATTTGGATCATCTGAATTCTTTCTCACATTGGGATAATCATATAACTACACATTGGGACACTTTACAAAATTTTCCATCCCATGATTTTGTTTCTAAAGGAACTATTAAAAAAATCAAAAGGAAAGAAATTAAATGGTCTCAAACTCCTAGATCAAAATTTAAATTAAACTATGATGGTGCCTCCAAAGGAAACCCTAGGAAATCAGGAGTTGGAGTGATCATCTCAAACCATGATGAAAACATAATTAAGGCTACTTGTAAATTCATTGAAGATGGAACTAATAATAATGCATAGTCTCAAGTTCTTTCTCTTGGTATGGATTTGGCTATTTCCATCAAAATTAAAGACATCATTATTGAGGGTGATTCTTGTTACTCAAATGATAGAGATGATGATGAAGACTGAGATCAAAGGTATACAAGATTGTAGAAAGGGTTAGATCAATTATTATTTTTCATTGATGTCAAGCAATTGATTTCTAGTTCATATTGAATTTCCATATCTTTCAGAGTTGAGTTAATTAGGCAATACATAAAGATCAGACAAAGATAAGTTCATATTGAGATAATAGTTTTCTACTTTATCAAGTAGGTAAAGAAAATTGGGAAAGTTGGTAAGACTAAAGAGTTAAGTTACCGAGTATAAATAAATCTACTGGTAAAGGGTTATGTAATTCGGTCAAGACACCGAGACATTGAGGTACCAAGCAGTGCATGTTAGTCATCAAACTGAGATTTAGTTGCTAAACACAACAGATGTTAGAAACAAGGATAATAATGCATTTAATAGCGAGCCACAATGATCTAGAAGATTCAAAGGATGAAGAAGAATTTTTTTACAAGATCCATGCATGAGAAATTTCAAGGTAAAGATCTATGGTATAGATTAAGTGGAAAAAGTGATGGTTTTACTCCAAGAAAAGTGCAAGTTCCGAGGTGATGCCGAAGTGGTTCACCAAATTTCAAGTTCACTGAATCAGTTCAAAAAGTTGATCTAATGGTTGAGAGTGATTGAAGGAAAACCTAATCAAGGAGATTAAGAGGCAAAAATAGAGTCTATTTAAAGGATGGATTCAAATAAAATAGACCTAACAAGTTCAAGTGTTGAAGTGCTACCGAGTGAAGTAGTGAAGAGAAAAGAGGTGTAAATACGATTCTAAAGCAAAGATTGATGAAGTGTTGATGCCAGTAGTCAGAGAGCACATAAAAGATCTAATAAAGCAAGAGGTAGTTGCAGTTTTATGAATTATTTTATACACTATTGCTTATTTGCGTTTGTAACAAAGAAATCTCTTAACCGAGTGGACTTAATAGTCTTATTTTAAAATCCTTGAGAAAGGTGACATTCTAAAAGAGTGTTCAAATCAATCTAACTAGGCCACTCCTAATAGGGTGAAGATCTTAACATGTCTAAGGTAAATCCCCTAATAGGGTCACATATAACAATGTGTATTGTAATCTTTAATAGGATTGGCTTTTAACCAAGCATACTTTAGAAGAGTATTTTCATTGTGGGTGACAATTCCCACACAGTTTTTTCCTAAATTGGGTTTCCTCATTAAATCTAGTTTTAAATGTGTTGAATGTTTCATGTGAATGGTATTTACTATTTATGGAAGTTACTATTTGATTTATTGAATTTATTTGGTGATTTAGTTGCTGCTGTTGTTTATCCTACTGAGTTGAATTAGAGTTAAGTTTAAAGTTTAAAGTATCATAGTTTTCTGATTCAACCCCTCTTAGTAATCCAATAATTGGTATCAGAGCTATGTACTCTAAGAGATAATTTTAAAAGAATTGAGTTAAGATCTGAAGATGTATAAGAGGGATGCACCAAAGTTGAATAAGGATAAATTATCCACATGGAAAAATAGAATGAGGTTGCACCTATCTGGGATTGGAGAGTATAAACTATACTATATTGACAATGAGTATTCACCACCGCCATTTGGACCTTTGACACTTAAGAAAATAAGAGAAATGTAAGACCACACACAAGTTATGATTGAGATATCATCTAATCCCACCGATCTGGATTTCAATGACCTTAAAGGATGTGATACATCAAAGCTGATGTGGGATAAGATTGAATTGGTACATGGTGGAGATCAACATGTTCAAAAAGCAAAAGTTGAAAGCTTGAGAGAAAAAAATGATTCTATGAGAATGAAAGAAGGTGAAAATATTACACTATACAATGCAAGACTGAAGGAAACTATGAATGCTATTAGAGGTGCTGGAGGAAAGATAAATAAAGAAGATGTGACAAGAAAACTATTGAGGACATTGTTACCTATGTATGCCATCTAAGTATCTGCAATACAAGAACTGAGATCCATTCCCCAGATGACTGTTTCACCGGATGCTACTATTGGTAAGTTGATTGCTTTTGAGCTCAATGATTTTGATGATAGTTTACCTACTACTGTTAGGATTGAGTCTGCATTTAATTCATCTTTGAATATTGGAAGTTCTAGGGAGTATAGACCTAGTTATGGTTATGCAAATAGTGCTAGTGAAATATTTTATAGTTGTAATAGTGAGTTAGAAGAACTGTATGCTGAAGATGAAGCAAATGAGAGAGATTTTGAAGCTCTACTAGCTAGAAGAATACAAAGAGGTAAAGACAAGTACCAAGGTAAGCTATCTTTGAAATATTTTAAATGTAACAAGATTAGACACATTACTGCTAAATGCCCTAAATATGACAGTGATGAGAAGAAAGACAACCAAGGTGATAAAAAAAGAGGAAATAGATTCAGGAGATTTCAAGATTTCAAAAATAAAGGTAATAAGTCATGTCATATTGCAAATGAAGGAATAATCGATGATGACACATATGATGATGGCGGTGAAGAAGTTGTATATGTGCCATCAAGGATACTTCTGATAAATAAAAGCAAGAAGAAAAATCCCTAATATCACATGTAAGAAAGAATGATACCTGGATTATAGACAGTGGGTGTTCACACCACATTACTAGTGATACACTTAAGTTCACTACTATGGAAGAACATGATGGAGGATATGTTAGATTTGGTAATGATGCCCCATATCTTGGTAATGATGCCCCATATAATTTTGTTGAATAATACCAGATGTGATGATGTATATTGGGTTGAAGGACTAAATTATAATCTATTGAGTGTGGCACAACTAAACAATATAGGACACCGATTAGAATTTCAGTATGGAAAGGTAAAAGTATTTGATCAGAAAGGAAGTCTGATTTCCACTGGAGAACAATCAAAGGTAACCTATTTTACCTTGATACATCTACTAAGAGTTGTTTATATGCTAAAGTTGAGGATGCATGGTTATGGTACAAGAGGTTATGTCATGTAAAGTGAGCAAAAATAATAGAGTTAGAGGTCTACCGAGATTAGAGAAACCTGAGAATTTCATATGCAAATAATGTCAAGTTGGAAAGATGACTAAGTCAAGTTTTACAAGTTTTACAAGTCTTACGCTACACAAAGAATTTTGGACTTAGTGCACACTGACCTATGTGGACAGATGTGAACACAAAGCTACTATGGTGATATATATTTCATTTTTCTATTTTATGATTATTTTAGAATGATGTCTATTTTTTTTTTTGTAAAAAAAAATATGAATCTTTTCAAATGTTTAAGTGGCACAAGGAAAGAGTTGAAAAGGAAATTGGAAGAAAATTGAAGTGTCTGAGATCTGACAGAGGAGGAGAGTTTACTTTTGATGAGTTTACACTCTTCTGCAATAAACATGGAATAAAAGGACAAATATCTGCACCGAGGACACCACAATAGAATAATATGGCTAAAAGAAGAAATAGATCCATTGTGGATTATGCAAGAATATTGCTGATTGAGAAGGGTATTTCTCAAACATATTGGAGAGAAGCAATCAACACTTCTTCTTATACACTTAACCGAGTATAATTGAAGAAATGTACAAACAAGACTCCATATGAGATTCGATATGATCACAAACCAAATGAAAGTTATTTCAAAGTATTTGGAAGTAGATACTATATTCTAAAATATGATAGAGATGGTAAGTTTTATTCTAAAGGAGATGAAGGAATATTCTTAGGATATTCTACAAAGAGAAAAGCTTACAAATGTCTGAAAAAATCTACTAAAAAAATTGTGGAAAGTGAAAATGTGAGAATTGAAGAATTTGTAGAGAAAAATGATGAGGACAATAAGAAGGAACCTAGGGACTATCAAATATTTGTATTTATTCAACCTAATGTTCCTGATACCTTACCGAAAGGAAAAATCAAGGAGGAAGCAAAACATAGAGAACTAGAAATGAATGATGGAAATGAAGTTCCACGCACTATCTAGCCTATTCTAGCTAAGTGTGTAAGGATACACCACTCACCGAGAAAGATAATTGGAGACATCAATGATGTAATTATGACAAGAAGAAAGGTAAGAGACAATAAATGCTTAATTTCTGAATTAGAGCCAAGAAGAGTAAAGGATGCATTGGAGAATGAAGACTGGGTTAAAGCTATGAAAGAAGAGATAGATCAGATTGAAAAGAATAACACATTGACATTGAATTTAGTACCAAGACCTAAAGATAGCAATGTTATTGGTACAAATTGAATTTTTAGAAATAAATTGAATGAGCATAGAGATGTAATCAGAAACAAAGCAAGACTAATTTGCAAGGGGTATGGACAAGAAGAAGGTATTCACTATGGTGAACCTTTTGCACCTGTTGCTATATTAGGAGTTAGAATTATACTAGCATATGCAAGTTACAAAGGATTTAAAGTCAATCAAATGGATGTCAAGTCTACATTTCTTAATGGTATTCTTGAAGAAGAAGTTTATATAGAAAAGCCTAAAGGATTTGTTGAGACTACTAACAAGGACATGGTATGCAAACTGCATAAGGCACTATATGGTTTGAAACAAGCACCCCGATCTTGGTAAGAAAGGTTACATGTATATCTAGCCAACATTGGATTTAAAATAAGAAGTGACAACATTAATGTGTATCTGAAATGTTATAGTAATAATAAGATTTTGATTGCTAAAATATTTGTTGATGATATTATTTTTGGAGGCAATAACACATTATGCAGATCTTTTGTTGAAGAGATGATAAAGGAATTTGAGATGTTCATGATAGGGGAGATAAAATTGTTAGGATTAGGATCACTGAGAGGGAGGGGGGAGGGGGTGAATCAGTGATCTATCTATTAATACTTTTTATTCTTATCTTGAATCTAAACTTTAATGCTTAAGTACTGAACTGAATATCAATGCAAGTAAGATAAACATACACAACTCATAACATCAAATATGATTATGGGGAAACCTAATGCAGGTGAAAACCCTAGTGGAAATTAGTACCCATAAATATTATGTACTAGTTTCTTATGATCCTTTATTAGAAGATCCTTAACCCTGTTAGGAGTTGTCTTTACAATACATGAAGTACAATGACCTTGTTAAGGGTCGGACCCTGTTAGGAGCCTTTTAAAATAACCCTGTTAGGGGTGGTGGATTTACTGTCCAAGAGAACACTGCTCAAATTGTGAAAGCTACAACCTTATGGATCTTTGATACACACTGTATCTACAAGGTGAACTGTTGTGTGAGGCCCATCCCTAACCCCATCATAGTTTTCTAGTTCTTGCTTATGATAGACTTAGCATATGATACTTTACTTTTGATGCATTATTAGATATTACGGACCTTATGCTTTATGTCATGGATTTGATTATTATAGATGCATGGACATATGATGTTTTATGATGAACATTATGGACCTTATTATGTTTTCTGGATTGGACATTTATTTTGAGATTATAAATTCAGAAAAACTCATTATGACTATATTATGGTTATTGTAGAGATTTAGATTTATCTAATTTAAATGTTGAATTTCAATTTAATTATAATGTGAATTTTACCTTATGAAATGTTTAGGATGTGAATTACGTAATCTTGTGACCTTTTGTAATAACATAGTATACGGATGATGTTCGAATGTTCTAAATAATATTTATCTTTTTATGATGTATATTTATTTTCTCAGACTATTGATATTTGAATTGAGTGTGCAGGTGAGAAACCATGGTACTTTATTCGGGGAACCAAACAAAGGGAATTGTGAACTCTGTTTAAGCCAAGGTTGCGTCTAATAGAAGACAAAAC
>MU225549.1:1781667-1796947 GCA_018584345.1 Thuja plicata
GGGTGAATCAGTGATCTATCCATTAATACTTTTTCTTCTTATCTTGAATCTAAACTTTAATGCTTAAGTACTGAACTGAATATCAATGCAAGTAAGATAAACATACACAACTCATAACATAAAATATGATTATGGGGAAACCCAATACAGGTGAAAACCTTGGTCGGAATCAGTACCCACAAATATTTTGTACTAGTTTCTTATGATCCTTTATTAGAAGATCCTTAACCCTGTTAGGAGTTATCTTTACAATACATGAAGTACAGTGACCTTGTTAAGGGTCAGACCCTGTTAGGAGTCTTTTACAATAACCCTGTTATGGGTGGTGGACTCACTGTCTAAGAACACACTACTCAAATGGTGAAGGCTACAACCTTCTGGATCTTTGATACACACTGTATCTGCAAGGTGAACTACTGCTGTGACACTGCTTGTCTGATCAGTTCCTTTTGTGTGCTGATACTTTAACCTCTTGTAAAGCATGATAAAAATCTTATCTTCACTTTGAAAGCTTCTACTTCAACATCTATATCATCAACATATGACAGATATAGCTTTTCTATTTTAACACTCTGCTCTGCTTTTCTTATCTCTGACTTTTGCAAATTTTCCTATCACAAATGACCTTCTATAAGTACTTCCTCAAAGGACATGAATATGTCAGATTTGGGAAACCTTTTACCATCTATCTTGATCAATTAAATAAGCATGCAACCCTTCATTAAGTCAGCACAATATCAGTTACAACTGCTTTACTCAAACCGAACAGACACGTCTCTTCACACAGTCCGCTCCACCAAATTAGCTCTAACATCTTGCTCCAGATGAATCAAGTCATGTGCCTTTAACCACACATGATTAGATCAATAAAAATCACTAATCCAAAGATACAAGTCCTCAGTATATGTGCAACTTCTATACCAAAATAATCTCTGTCGGCTCTTTCCATGATCTCTGTCTTGTTCTGGCATTCACTGGCTGTACCTCTTTAACTGGTTGTATCTTCTTCATACTTGCAGATCTGATCATGCTCTATTAGAATTATCATGTAAACATACTCATAAGCTTATCTTCCAAGGCACATTAGTTTGTTCCTTTCTCTGTCTTGTTCTGCCCTTTACTGTCTTAGTCACTTCATCTTGCTATAACTTCTTCATACTTGTAGATCTGATCATGCTCTCTTAGACTTAGCATGAATACATACTTACAAGCTTATCTTCAAAGGAGCATGTACTAACTCAGTCGTATGCACTTGCACTGATGCTCTGTTCTTCTGGTACTCTGCTAACTATCCAGTCTTCTGTACTTAGCCAATTTCTGATCTTCTGATAATGTGTGCTGACTCCAACACTTCATATGACTTTATTTCCATAATGACAACACTTAAATAGTGTCATATACACTAGTATAGTCAACTTGCAAACAAAAATTCCTTCTTGGACTATAGATTCAACAAGTCAAGGATGGGATCTATATTACACAATCAAAGTACATCAAGGAGATCTTAAAGACTTATGGGATGGAAGACTCGAGACCGGTTGGAACACCAATGGTCACTGGTTGCAAGCTATAAAAAGAAGACGAGTGAAAGGAAGTAAATGAGACACTATACCAATCAATGATTGGTAACATATAATATGTTGTACATAGAAGACCTGATATAGCTCATGCTGTTGGTATTGTTGCAAGATTTTCTGTCGATCCAAAGGAATCACACATGTCTGCAGTTAAAAGAAAATTTAGACATCTGAAAGGAACCAAGGACTTTGGTCTACTGTACAAGAAAGGAGGAAATTTTGAATTGAAGGTCTACACCATTTCTGATTGGGCCAGAAAAATTGATGATAGAAAAAGTACAAGTGGAGGAGCTTTATTTTTTGGAGAAAGGTTAGTAACATGGCTGAGCAAGAAACAAAGTTGTATATCAAAGTCTACTGCCGAGGCTGAATATGTTGTTGCAGCTATGAATTGTGAAAACATTGTATGGATCAAAAAACTAATTGAAGATATGAAAGAGGATATTACCGGTCAAGTTACTATTTTTTGTGATAACACAAGTGCTATAAACATATCAAAGAATTTAGTGATGCATTCTAAGACCAAGCACATTTCTATCAAGTATCATTACTTGAGAGAGAAAGTTCAAGACAAGCATGTAATGTTGGAGTATGTGAACTCAAAGGAGAAATTAGCAGATATATTCACCAAGCCACCATCGAAGGATTCTTTTGAGTACCTCAAAGGTAAATTAGGGGTCCTACCCCTATACAACATTGACTAGAGAAAGATGCACGCTGCATCAATTTTAGGACTCAATAGAATATCTATTTTGTGAGTTGATGCTAGTGTTCACACTATAGGTGTTTCCTGAAGTTGTGAAAAGTAATTATGTATGAAACAAGTTATCAATACATGTAAGGTATGATCCACTACCTGAACAAGTTTTCAGGAGTATGCAACTTTGGCTTTTTTGTCAAAGAGGGAGAATGAATAATTGATGAATACAAAAAGATGGAGAATAAGAAAGAACAAAAAGAGAGAGAATATGCATAAAGATGTTAAGAGAGAATGAACATAGAGGGAGGAAAAGATCAAATAGATCAGAGCGATTAAAGATAGAAAAAATATGTTAGAGTATGCCATCATCAATTGACAGTGTTGCCATCAATGCCAAAGAGGGAGATTGCTACTCAACTGATGGAGATGATGATGAAGACCGAGATCAGAGATATACAAGATTGTAGAAAGGATGAGATCATTTATTATTTTGTTAATGATGTTAAGCAATTGATTTCTGGTTCATATTGAATTGCCATATCTTTCAGAGTTGAGTTAATTGGGAAATAGATAAAGATCAGACAATGATAAGTTCGTATTAAGATAATTGTTTTCTACTTTATCAAGTCGGTAAAGAAGATTGAGAAAGTTGGTAAGACTAAAGAGTTAAGTTACGGCGCAGAAAGAAGTCTGTCGGTAAAGGGTTATGTAAGTCGGTCAAGACACTGAGATATTGAGGCACCGAGCAGTGCATGTTAGTCACCAAACTGAGAGTTAGTTTCCGAGCACAACATATATTAGAAACAAGGATAAAAATGCATTTAATGGCGAGCGAGAATGATCTGGAAGATTCCAAGGATGAAGAAGAAGTTGGTTACAAGATCTACGCACAAGAAAATTTAAGGTAAAGATCTATGGTATAGATTAAGCGACAAAAGCGATGGTTTTACTTCCAAGAAAATTGCAAGTTTCGAGGTGATGCCGAAGCGGTTCACCGAGTTTCAAGTTCACTGAATCAGTTCAAAAAGTTGATCTAATAGCTGAGAGTGATTGAAGGAAAACCTAATCAATGAGATTAAGAGGCAAAAATAGTCTATTTAAAAGATGAATTTGAATAACATGGAGCTAGAAAGTTGAAGCGTTGAAACGCTACCAAGTGTAGTGAAGAGAAAAGAGGTGTAAATATGAGTCTAAAGTAGAGATTGATGAAGTGTTGAATCCTGTAGTCAGAGACCCCATACAGGATCTAATAAAGAAAGAGGTAGTTGCAGTTTTACATATCATTTTATATACGCTTGCTTATTTACATTTGTAACAGAGAAATCTCTTAACTGAGTGGACTTAACAATATTATTGTAAAATCCTTGAAAAAGGTGACATTCTAAAAGAGTGTTCAAAGCCCTTTAACCAGACCACTTATAACAGGGTGAAGATCTTAACGGGTTTGAGGTAAATTGCCTAACAGGGTCACATATAATAATGTGTATTATAATCTTGAAAATGATTGGCTTTTAACCGAGCATACTTCAGAAGAGTATTTTCATTTGTGGGTGACAATTTCCATAATAGTTTTTCCCAAATTGGGTTTTCTCATCAACTATGGTGTTAAACTTGTTGAATGTTTCATGTAAATGATATTTACTGTTTATGCAAGTTACTGTTTGAGTTATTGAAGTTATTTGGTGATTCGGTTGCCGTTGTTGTTTATATCCTACTGAGTTGAATCGGAGTTAATTTTTAAATTTTAAAGTATCATAGTTTTCTAATTCACCCCCTCTTAGTAATCCAACAATTCTATGGTCACTTTTCATGCTGTTTCCAATAAAAAATATCACGCATGACATATTCAACATTTTCTAGATATATTTCTCACGCAATTATAGTTCTTCAATTCTTATGAAATATCTCATTGCTATAGGGAAGCTAACTAAATTGCAAATTCTTTCGCTAATAAATAAATAGATGAAAAAATCTCCTACTCGGAAGTATTGAGCTCAGATATCCCTCCTTTGGTTAAAAAAACTTGAAGATATTCCAAGGTAAAAATTCTTATTTTTTATAATTTGGGTTATTGGTTCATGGTATTTTTATGTAAGGTTTTCATATTTCTAGAATTTTGGATTAATAGTTATCTATTTGATATGGTTGATTGGCTACCATATCCTTGTTGACTTCTATTCTTCCACTTCTTTAGTCTTATGTTTATCTTATACTTAGATCATCGGGTTAAGTAATATATATTTGTATTTATTCTTTTATACGATGTAATATTACTTTGCCTCAACAGTACTTTTGGGAGATTCAGAGGGAGGCTGAGTATAATACTGAACGTTTTGTATTAGTCTTTAATCTCTCTTGTGCTCATATTGATGTGGTTGTTCGAACTTTGGTGGGTGGGGACTAGCTCTCCAGTCATCCCTCAGTTCTTTTTACTGAGATAGCTTCTTGTTTGCTCAATATTCTCATGGATCTTATTCTTGATGTGCAACTCATTCATTCCATAGCAAAAAAATATATTAAATTCTGAGTTTTATGATGATGATTTTCTACTTCATTTGTTGCAATCTGACAGTTTAGAGGATGTTTCTATTAGTTCCTGCCTACAGGAAACTATTGCCGAGGGTATATAACCTAACTAGTGATTAAACTTTCTTCCAACAACCAATTAGAATTAACCTTTTACTAAGATTTATCTTCCAGTTACTATCGCTATTAGTAAAGTTGCATATTTTTTAACACACATATTAATTCAAAGATTTTTTATATTCTCCTATTGGACTGTAAGGATGGTTGCAGGACGTAATAGAAAGCTTGTATACTCCCAATGCAAGAGAAGGAACGTCTCTTGAGACATTGCTCTGCAAGAGAATGCACATTTGTTGGATTTGGTGAGCTCAGTTATGGGGAGATGTGGCTGTGCAGAGGCGGCAAGTCAGGAGCAGAATAAAGATACACATATCTGCATGCTGAGGAGACGTGGCAATTCTGGTTTTAAAGCTGTGGTCTTCTCTGGTTTTGATCCACAGGCGATTGGTATGAGATTATTCAGTACTCTCAATGTGCATAAAGCATGTCATTACGTTTCAAATACAAAATTTACATACCCTGTCCCAGCCCTACATGATTTGATCTGTGCTTCTTCAGATATATTTAACTGTAAGATAAAAGTGTGGTTCTAGCAGTATATTTGAATCGTATTGAGCTCATGAGGCGCCTATAGGTTCTTGCAGTATATTTAACTGTATTTAGATTACCAGATGCCTAGATGTTAAAAGAGAAGGTTTAGGTTGCACTTCTGCTTATGAAATATGAGTATCCACTCTGATCATTTCTGTAAATGATTATTCCATGGGCATGACTATGCTTTAAGTTTAGATTATAGTGTCCAATTCTATCTTCTCTGTAGGAATTTGTCTCTCTCCTACTTGACATAATATGCTCCCTATGAGATCTTCACCATCAAGCCCACTAGGGATATTGATGGAATTAGATAACATAAGGTTTGTATGGTCTCTGTTGTTTGTTGTACTGGTATGGGTAGTTCTTAGAAGGATGAGAAGCAAGCATACTCTGCCTCTAGGACCAATTCGATGGCATGTAGTGGGATCCTTGTTGTCAGTGGGATTCAGGTACAGGCATAAAACCTTTGCAGAACTGGCCAACAAATATGGGCCCTTGATGGATCTCCGCCTTGGAGCCTCCAACATTCTTGTTGTCTCCAGTCCCTAACTAGCCATGCAAGTGCTTAAACACAAACACTTGGAATGGTCCTCCAGGTGAGTGAAGTTTTGAAAAACTATTTGTAATTTCACCTAGATAAGATCCATAAAGTTGTTGAATCTGCCAATTGTTTTCCAGGCCTCCATCATCCGCTGGAAAATACATCGGATTTGACTTCCCTTCCCTTGATTTTGTGCCCAATGGCCCTCATTGGCGAGATCTCAGGAAAATCTGCGTGACCCACTTGTTCAGTACGTCCAGAATAAAGATGCAAGCACATATCCGGAGAGAAGAAATTTTGAAAATGGTAGATTTTCATTTGCTAGTTTCATTTGCTTACAAGGATTGGCTTAAAAATCTCCAATATATTCTTAGCAAACCCATTTTGTGCATATTTAATATGTTTGTTGCCGCAGTTATACTGCCTATCGCCAGTCTGTTGTTTTCTCATTGGAAGATGATTTTCCTAGAGGATGATAATTTTAGCTATTGGTCGGAATGATTAAAATTTATCAAGGTCAGAAATTATACTGTACTATTGCTTATGGTGGCACTTCTCTTCTTAAGGGCAACTGAGAACATTACATGTTCTAGAGATGAACCATGCCCATTTTCGGATGTGTTATTACCTGTGCATGTCAGCTTAATTGTGGATTATTACAATGGTAAAGAAATGAAGTTGAGTTTCTCTATTTATCACAAGACCACAACCCCTTGAGCATGCTTGTGATATTGATTATTATTTATTCTGTAAATCAATTCAGGTTCATAATGGCAGGGGTAAAAGTGTACTTTTGATTTGAGAGTCATGGGTGCACTACATTGCTAATGTTTATTGATTTGATTGCATTTATAGATGTAAATGGAGATGCGAGTTCTATCATTACAAGTTCCTACCAGGTCTCCTATTCTTGGAAAACAAAAAACCGCACTACCAGTACTTGATTATGTGGTGGAAGATATTCAAAATGTGAAGCACATCATTCATGAGATTTTGGGCTAAGCAGAAAATTACAGGGCACATGAAAAAAATGGTTGGTCAACTAGAATAGCCAAATCCATTGAAGAATCTCCCACTTTTATTGTAGCCTAAGAGGCTCACACTTCATACTTCTGTTAAAAGAAGATTTCTTGAAAGCAAGAGATCTTATTGATGTATATAGCAGCTTTATCCATGTACGTTCATCTGTAATTGTAAATGAATATAATTTGTCCAATATTTAGAATAATATGGACTACTGCACTTTGACACGCAAGGTATAATGTGTCATATCATTTATTAATTACTACATGCTTTATCAAATTACTTAAAGAGTGTCATCACCATTTCACTTCAAATTTTATGGGATGGTTCTATACCACTTAGGTTAGAGAAATTCTTGTACTGGCAGACCTGATAGCATTTGGCAGGAACTACGCTGCAATTGCAGCTCTTGTTATTATTGGTGGCTTCATAAATTTTCTAGTTTTATGGCTAACAATTGCTTCAAGATTTGTTGTCTATTGTGAGGTTAAGTGTGCATGATGGAAACTTGAAAGAACCGGTTAATGAATTTAGGCGACTAGCAAATGTATTTGAGCCTAGCTTGACTTCTACTACACTTGATCGCTTCTTAACAATTCATACTATATTGATCCATATAAATGAATGTGTTGGAGATGAAATTTTGCTTGTTTCTCCTTTGCGGGTTACTTCTTCACTTTAGGATGTTTTATCTTCCTTTGCAGTGGTTGTTGAGGATCACTCATCTTCATTAGGTGACACTCTTAGCCTCATCTCATTAGATGATCTTGGGAATGCTCTGCATGGCTTATCGACTTCTCAGGCTACTTCTGATTCCGCCTCTTCCTCATCAAGGCATTACGATCATTTTTTATCTTCATGATACTCATATGTATTCTATTTATGTATTCTATTTTTGTCACCCATTTTTGAGGTGCACATTTTGTATTCTCTGTCATATTTTTTTATTGATGGTCACATCGAGCAATGGGGGTTGGTGGATGGTTTTCTAGTCTTTACATATGTGGATTCTCCGTTATCTGGCTGGGACTTATTCGGTTATACATCATGTTTGTTCATCAGAATACTAGAATACTAAAACATTGTGTATCTTTTTTTCTTAATTATTATTAATATAAAATTTTCAGTGGCTTAGGCCACTTTTATTATAAAAAAAAATCAAATCTAAAAAAATATAACCCAACATAAACATATATCTTAATTTTAATTGTTCTAATTTTCAAAATTTGTACAAGAATTAACAACTAAATCTTATTTACAACTAAACCTACCGAGTATTCAGTGGACCGAGGTTTTCTTGACTCCGTTCTTTTCTACCAAGAAAATTGAAAAACTCAATGTAAAACTATCTAATAAAAATGTCATTATTTGCAACTTTAGCCCACTATTGTTCCTTTATACATATATAAACAGTTATTGTGGGCAACTTCAGCCCTTGTAAATATTGGCTTACTAAAAGTTTCATAATATTTTTTCCATACTTTGATTATTATTTTAATATTTTATTAGGAATATATAAATATTCCTAATATATTCTAGAATGAAGTTTCAATACATTATTATAAAAGTCCAAAATATGACAATCTAAATATTTATTTTATACAAACTAAAGATCTACTAAACAAGTTGTATTCCATATTTTTATTAATTTATTGACTAATTTTTATGTTCCACATAAATTTATATTACCATTTCTTCTATTAGACTTATAAAAAGAGTAGTTTTATAAGATATGTATTCTCCTATAAGAGATGATAAGCCAATCCATCCAGCTGCAAGTGCAAACTCCAAAGTAGTTGATTTGATGTTCACATGCAAACTCCAAATTAGTGAATATCTGAAGCTTTGCAGGTACCTTCACAGCTATGCAAAAGCCTATTAATTTATAGTCATTGTATGTTTTACATTGCTACTAACGCTCCATTAGAAGCTATTATTTTGGAGCTTGATAAAATCTCATCAATTACAAGGTTCCATAAATAAATAAATTGTTAGCTTCAATTACAAACAAGTGTCACAAGAGGCTAAGTATTTGTCTATAATAAATTAATGTTATAATATTGATATAATTTAATTAAGTAGATAAGATAATATAAGATAAATCTATTAATGTCCAACAAGAGACCAACAAGGGTCTAAGGGACTGAAAATGTACAGCAAGGAACATAAAACCAACAGACCACCAAACAGTGGCCGGGAAAGCAACCAAGAGTGAGAAAAGAAAGAAGAGAACAAGAAACAACAAGCAAGAAGAACAGACATAAGAGAAGGACTAAGGATCATTTTCAGGTAGAAATAAATCCAAAACTGAAGGATAATGATCTAGATGAGCAGGAACCATGGGTCATCGCTGTGAGCTACTAGAGATGTGTCATTGATAGGTAAAGGTGTTGTGGGGTCTCACAAATCTAGAGTGACTGGTGATGGAGGCAATGTGAGGCTGCTTCACCCCTCATAAAGGAGACAAGGGTGAGAAGAAGGCTATAATGAGATGATCAAATATTTGTCTCTGGGGGAAAAGATGTTGTAGAGTATGCTCGCGGAGTTGTACAGTCTCACAAAGATAAAGTACTAGGCATATTTGATCGGTGTAGCTGAAGAAAGCAGTCAAGAAACTGCACCCTCTAAATAAGAAATAGAATCTCCCTCTAATCTCATACTAAGTAGGACAACGGAAGATGAAGTGTGTCTCAGTCTCAATCTTGGATAGGGTGCATAACCTGCAAATATGATCATCTCTGTTAATGTGATGGTCTGTCTAGGCCCGAAGGCAGTGAGATCCAACCCTGAAAGATCCTAGAGTGATGTGAAGGGCATGACACCAACACTGGGATAAGTATCTAGGATGAATAATAATCCCATCCCAAATGTCTAGAAAGTGCTCAGCATAAAATGCCATCCTCGGGCGCAGACCCCCACACGGGTTGATCTAGGTCATGGTGATATACTACCTATATATGTCAAGTCTGACATGTCTATTCAACTCCTGTCTAGAAGGGAGGAGCTGAGCTGGAGTGTCAAGCGAGAACTAATAGTGGGGAGGTGATCAATATCAATCCTGATAGAACCTAAAAGCGAAGAGGCCCGGGCATACCAACAATGGGCTCTAGGGGAGGGGTCTGACTTGGAAAGCACCATTGAAGAGCAATAAGCCAGGTAGGAGTATATGTTGCGACTGTCATTGGAGTCAGCAAAACAAAGGAGGCAGTGAATAAACCAAACTAGATCAAAGATGGCCCCTAATCTAAAGGGATGAGCCCCAAACTCAGCCAGAATGATGCTATGAGAGGTGGACCGATGACATCTGATGATATGCTAGAGGAAGATAGTCTGAACACGCTCAATAGAGGCCCAATCAAAATCCAGAAGGGATGACCCCCAAACAATAGAGCCATAAAGTACCGTAGGTCTAACCAAGGAATCCAAGAGGGACAACTTGGACGTGGTGTCCTAAAAATGATGTCTGAAACACTGTCTCTCCAACATGGCAAGGGAACCCATCCCTTTACTAATCCTAGGCAGAATGGTGGGTCTCAGGCTGAAGCGAGGGCCAGAGAACTTGACCCCAAGGTAGGTGTATGAAGAAGTAATCTCAATTTCCAGTCCATGTTTGACCTATTGACTACAACACGTTTCTTCGAGCGAAGAAAGCGGTGGTAGGAGGAATGGAGGCCAGCAAACTCGAAAGGGAGAGTCTCAAAGGTCAAGTGCAAGGAGCGGTGGAAAGCTTTGCAGTCATCGTAAAACCATTGGTTGATAGGGAAAGTAATTTGGCATGTGGATCTAAGGATACAGTGCTCTTTTTATTGGTCATTGCGTCTTCCACTTTTGCTTCTAGTAAAACGCGTTCTTCTTCTTCTCTTTAGTCAATATTTTTTTTTTCTTCTGGTAAAATGCATTCTTCTTCTTCTCTTTAGTCAATATTTATTTTCAAAATAAAATTCTCTTTAGTCCTTGGAAAGTTATTGTTAGAAGCAATATTGAAAGAGGCTTCCTCAAGAGTGCTAGGTCTTGGAAAAATCTTCCTTTGGCTGATTTAATATTAGGGAACTTTCCGGTCTCTGTTCAAGGATCAGAAGTCTTCAAATCCATCTTGAAGGCTTGGTCCATTGTTAGAAATCTTGCCTCTAATAAGGCTTTCCATGATGATAATCAACTCTTTAGTGAGAGGTCCATATGGTGGAACCTGCAAAGGTCTGGTAGGCCCCTTGCCCTCTCCAAAGGGTGTTTGACCAAGTTATGGCATAAGATGGGTATAACTAGATTCATGGATATCTTTGAAAATGACATCTTGATCAGCTGGGATGAGTTTAGAACCAGATTTAATATCCCCTTAACCCAAAAAAGGACTTATAACATGATCTCCAATGCCTGTAGAAACCTTCCATCTTGTTGTCATATTGATTCTGACAGACTTTTGAAGGACAAATGGCCTGACGGAACCTGTGCAAACAAAATCAAGGCCAAAAACATTTACAAAGTGATTGACTATAATGAATCCATCATTGATCATATCAACAAATTCTGGTATTCTAATCTTGACACCCCTAACTGGAAAAAGACGTTTTCCAGATTTTGGAAGTCCCCCATAGAGCCTAAACTCAAATGCTTTAAATGGTTGTTGATTCTGGACAAACTCCCTATCAGAATTGACTTCACCTCCACTCAATATTGTAATATCCGTGGTGTTCCTGAAACTGGTAGACATATTTTCCTTGATTGCAGCTTTGCTAAAGAAATTTGGCGTATGTTTGGTATATATATTCCTATAAATGTTAATATTTTTGAGATCATCATTGGTCATATTAATGGCATTAAAAAGGATTCTAACCTATTTTGGAATATTCTTTCTTCTAACATTTTGTGGTAGATCTGGAAGTGCAGGAATGAGGAAAGGTTTCAAGGTATACCTAGAATTCTTACTGAGTCTTACAAAAGTCTCACATACTTCAAAATTTTTTTGCAGGTCCAAATTACAATGAGGGTGGAGAAGGATAAATTCAAAAGGCTTCTTAAAAGTGGGTATGCCACCTTCGTTTGCTATGAGGTAAAGGATGCTCAGGCTTGGAGAAGGCATATGGATAATTTGCACCTCTTCGAAAGAACCATCAAAGACTTCAACCGTGAGCTCAAGAAGAATAGTAAATATGCCTCTGACAACATGATATTCCTACTACACCAGATCCAGAAGAAGAAAAATATTGTATGGATGGAAGGCAACATGGGCTGGACTACCTGGGTGGATGTCTTTGATAGTGTCTTAGTCTAGTTTTTTAGTTCTATGGTTTGTTTACCGTATTAACTTGGTTATTTTGTGAACTCTCGGTTTGAGGCACTGCCTCTGTATTTTGTACTCTTGGTGACTATCTTGTTACTGTAAACTTTTCTGGTATTATGTTTTGATCTCACTATATTTAATACAAAAAAATATATTCTAAAATACATAATTTAATAGAGTGAATTTTTTTTTGTAATTACAAAGAGTCTATTGATTATTAGGAAGTTCTCCGGGTAAGAGTGCATATTTTATAAATTACTTATCTTCAATGTTGAATTGGTTTGGTCTTATAGGACCTTTTTTGGGACAATTTCTATCATTTAGTTAATTTTAAAATTGTTCTTTTAATTTACAATATAATATATTATTATGAGATATTATATTTTTAATTTTATAAAATTCAATTTCAATATATTTCAACAATATTATAATATATAACTATTATATATTCTAAAATATTTATTATATTATATTTTTAATATATATTATAAATAATAAATAATTATTACAATTTCTAATATATAATATATATTATTTTTTAATATATATAATATAAAATACTATATCATATATCCAATATTATATAATTTTAGCCTTTATTTATTATTTGAATTCCACCTTACATTTAAAATTTATAACCATATATTAAATTTTTACAATTATAACTATAGAAATGAAACTATAATATATACAACATAATTTATTAAATATTATTTTTAAGATTTTAAATAAAGTTTTTTATTTAATTTTTAATCTAGAATAATTTTATTTTTATTAAATAACTATTAAGTAAAATATACTTAATATTGATAATTAAATTAGAATTAAATTTACATATATAATTATAATTATAACTAAATGGCAAATAGAGGCCCAACTACGTCACACTTGTTAATAGTATTGAAATCATATTTTTATAAAGCTTTTAGATTATATTTTTTCTTATATTTGTAATTGATTATTATTGAGAGTATAAATTCAGGGCCCGTTTGGGAATATACCTTGAATTGACATTATCTAATTCTCAGTTTTGTTTCTTCCATGTTTGTGTCCATCAAAAAAAAATTGAAATTAGAATTTCAAAATTCTAATTTTGCCTCAAAATGGGCATATGCACATCTTCCACCCAAATAGGTGGAATTGGAATTTTGAATTCCAATTCCAATTTTTATAAAACTAAATTTAATATGTCATGGGGTCTATGACTTCTCCAAATGAAATTCAATATTCTAAAACCAAATTTAATATGTCGTCTCGTCAATGACTTGTTTATAGTGATGACATGTATATTTTAGAGTTTTTTATTTTATAAATTTTTATGGAAAAATTTAAATAAAAATATTAAAAAATGTTTACAAAACATTTACAAAATGTTAAAATTTTAAAAAACTTATAAACATAATTTTATTTTAAAAAATTAAAAAATTAACCTTATTCAAACAAATTAAAAAAACAATTGCTTGTTGTTTATAGTAATGTTATAGTCATCTTCCGGTAAACCAAACGGGTCCATCCCATATTGTATTCCAACAACTAAACAAGCCCTTATTGTTAAGAGTTCATGTCTAATGTATATTTAATACATGTTAAAATTGTTTAGAACATGATATTTCTTTCATCTTTTTAAAATGTTGAGGACTTTGTCATTAAAATTCACCAACAAAATAAAAATATCCTAATTGTGTTCTAGGGGGAAGAAATACTATTATTATTTATTTTGTCCAATCAATATGGAAGTGAAAGCATATCAAATATTGTATTAAAAGCATATTTGCACCACTTACACACCATGAAACTTGTTTGATGTATGCATATTTAGCTTGAGTTTAATGTGAGGCTTGGTTTGATCTGTTTCTTTATCAAATTGTGGTAATATATAAATGGTCACATATTGTTACTCTTATGTTGTTATTGGACATTGAATCAAATAAGCGCCTCCTTTTATTGCTGACTAATCCTTGTGTACAAACTATTTTTGTTGTTGTGAGATTTCCTTTGCAGGTTGGGGGAGCTCCACATTCTGTTATGGCTGCCCGCTTTTCATACTATTTATGGATTATTTCAAGTACTTGATTTTATTTTTCAAATTTGCTAGATGGTTTTGTTGCTAGATTTTCTTGCAGGTTGGGGGATATTGATTTCATCATTCGGATTTATTAGACCCCCTTATCTTAGAATTTGTATTGGATTTCTGCCTGGCAGTGGGTATCATTCTTTTACAAATGGACTATCGGTGGGCATTGACATCCTTTTGTTTTTTGTCTGGTTGGGGTCCTTTGTTCAGGATGGTTTGGGTCTTGGGTTATTGCATGTCTCTCTAATTCAACTTTGGTAATGTGGGGTCTTGTATATTTTTCTTGACAATTCTGTATGGGGGGTGGGTTGTTTAATGTTAATACTCTCTTGAGTATATGATGTTCCTAAACTGTTTAAATCAGAGAATTTGGATCTTTAGTTAGGATTTCACACATTTGGGCAAGACCAGAGGTTTTCTTCACCTGGTTCTTTCCTAATGGTGCCTTTTGAACTAGGTGTCTTATGTCAAATGTGGACCTCTCTATCCAACATAAAACACAACATAGTCTTTATTCAATCAATGAATTCGCAAAGACAAACATGAATTGTTTGCTCTACAAAGTGATTGAGATGACCTGTTGCCTCCTAATTAGGAGTGATTTCTGTAGTTTACCCTCAGAACGAGAGCCAACAACCTGAACTTCTCTAATACAGAGGATTTTCAAAGTGGAGGTGTGTGTAGAAGAGCCATCAAATGTGGTAAATCTGCAACTAGATATGATAAAATGATGCTATTCTATGAATTGAGCATGATTTAAGCTAGGAAATTGAAGTACAACTAGTCTAGAAATGAAATGCAATTAAGCTATGGAATTGAAATACTTCTAATCTAAAGAATGCTTGAAATCTAGAAGTGAATGCATTTTTAAGCTAGCATTTGGTTAGCAAAATGAATTTGAAAAGCT
>MU225549.1:1798548-1825808 GCA_018584345.1 Thuja plicata
AAGACTCCCCCACTTCCTTGAATTATTATATCTGAGGAATGCCGAGAGAAGCTTGAAAAAACTTGAACTTCCTGGGTAACAACCTTTGTGAGCACATCAGCTGGATTCACCTTCTTATGAATCTTCTCCACATGAAGCTTTCATTCTTCAACCAATTAGAAAATATAGTGATAGCACAACTCAATGTGTTGGATCAACACTGTGAGGTATGATGCTTAGTCATAAATATGGCAATGTCAGAAAATAGAGAAAAATATGTTTTCTTCAAACCCAATTCTTTAAACAAAAGCTGCAACCATACCATATTCTTGGCCCCATCGAAAAGAGCCATTTATTTAGCCTCTACAGATGATTGAGAAACTGAATGTTGCAATTTAAAACCCTAAATTATCATTGCCCCAACAAATGTGAAAACATAACCAGAAGTGGATCTCCATTTATCTAATTATCCACCAAGATCAGAATCCAAAAATCCTTGCAAACATGTCTTATCCTTGCCAAAATATAGGCAAAATTAGAGGTACCTTTTAAGTATCTTAGGATCCATTTAACAGCCTCCCAATGAGGTTTACCCAAATTACTCATATATCTTCTTATTACTCCCACTACATGAGAAATGCCTGGATGAGAGGAAATCATGTCATACATAATATGAGCCCAACTACAAAAGTATAAGAGATGTTTTTCATAAAATATTTTTCCTCTTGGGTTTTAGGACACAATTCATCTGACATTAAAAATGAGGAGCTAAAGGAATGCTAACCGGCTTAGCTTCCAACATCCCAAATTTGTCTTGATACTTTGTCAATACATATTGTTTTTGAGATAACTAAAGTTTTCTCTTATGTTTGTCCCTTTTAATGAGCATACCAAGTATTCTCTTGGGTGCCCCCAAATCTTTCATGGAAAATCTACCTGCTAACTGCTTCTTGAGCTCGGGAACAAGCTTCATGCTAGTGCCTGTAACTAACATGTCATCTACATAAAGTAAAAGTATTAAAAATACACCATTAGGAAAATGTTTGAAATACACACATGGATCAACTTTCAAGCGAACAAACTTATGCTCATGCTTAAACTGATCAAATTTCAAATACCATTGCCTCAGGGCTTTCTTGAGCCCATATAGACTTCGCTTCAATCTGCAATAAAGATGCTCCTAGCCCTTTTTGACAAAACCTTCAGGATGATGCATATATAATTCTTCATCAACATCTCCATGTAAAAATGTTGTCTTTACATCCAATTGTTCAAGCTCAAGATCCCAAGCTGCAACTAAGCCCAAAACTACCTGGATGGTAGTCATCTTTACCACTAGAGAACAAATTTCATCAAAGTTGATACCTTGATGCTGTGCATATCCTTTGATAACTAATCTGGCATGAAATTGCTATTGACCTCTGTCTTCTTCCTTCAATTTGTAAACCCACTTGTTTCTTAATGCTCTTTTATTAGTTAAAAGAGATATCAAATCCCATGTTTAGTTTTTTGATAAAGAATCCATCTCTTCTCACATTCCAGCCTGCCATTTATCCAAATTATCATTCTTAATTACCACTATAAATGTTGTTGGTTCTATTTGATTAGAAATTAAAGCCATTGGCTCTACTTCTTCTGTGAATAAGAGCTCATAATCAGAGAATTTTGATGGAATTTTTCTCTGTCTAGAAGACCTTCGCAATTCATGAATCTATTCCTAGTTCAATAATCTGTTCTGTTGATTGATCAACAATGTTTTTCTTATTTTATTCAGAGATATTAGCAATATCATGCTGCATGAACCCTTTGTTCTGCAATTGAATTGGTTCTAAGATATCCACCATATGGGATGAATCCAAAGATAAATTGGATGTGTTTTAGGAAAATAGTCACAGGAAAATTCTTCTTCTTCTGCACTGTCATGGGATTGACATTTTCAACATGATGGTTGTTTCTAAAAGGAAACTTAGTGTGCAGAAAATAGTTCCCTACACTAAACTCTAGAGAAGAGGATCGTGCAAATTCATATTTAACCCTTAGCAACTATAGAATGATAATAAAATAACATGAATACATAGAAAAATGAGAATGACACAATGATTTACCTTGGGGAAAACCTTTCAGTAAAAAACCCCAGCACTCAAAAACCTGCACAATGTATTAATCAAACTTATTACTGTTTGCATACACTTGCAATGAAAGTTCTTTTAGGAGATAATCAACACTTTAAAACAAATTCAGCAGCATAAAAACATTCCAACAATACACTGACTTCTCACTCAGATTCACAACCCTAAAAAACACTTATATCATGCACTTTCCTTTTTAGGGAAACTTCCAAAGACAACCGTATTAGGGTTTTACCATTCTATGAGAAAATAGGAACCCAAACGGTTGCAGAAGAGTGTACAGTACTCAACATGATTAGTTGCCACATTTCTTGCATGTCTTCACCCATCATTGAATCTTCCAAAATTAGCTCTTACAAATATTAATGACCATCATAGGAATCCATCATAACTGTTTCAGTCATGATTACCTTACACATTGTCCAAAGTGCCGACATTTGGAAAATATCAAATGTAAGGAAATATACAAGCTTGAGACACCTTATTCCTAACATTCTCCCACTTGTCAAACACCTTGTAAGAGCCAAAGGAAATAACAAGATTTAATTTCTATAGGCCGAGAGGCCCATAGACTCTAAACACCATATGAACTTCGCTGTGCCCATAGGTTTTTTCAATGCATCCACAAAATTCTTTACTATATCTACCTTCTCCAAACTTACCTTTCCATCCTCTACCATATCTCTCACAAAGTGAAACTGCACATCAATGTGCTTCGTTCTGGCATGGAAAGTTGGATTCTTCACAAGGAAAATAACACTCTGACTGTCGCAAAAAATTGTAATCTATCCCACATCAACACCAAAATCCAAACACAGTCTCCTAAGCCAAATGGATTCCTTACAAGCATGAGTAGATTCCATTTACTTTTCTTCTATCATGGACAAAGAGACCATAAGTTGTCACTTACTCATCTAGCTGATGGCACCACCAAACATAGTGAGCACATAGGCACTGGTGGATCTCGAGCTGTCAATGTCACCTGCCCAATCTGAATCCACAAACCCACAAATACAAACTAAATGCGAAGCTCCAGAAGAGTTTCCATGATAGCATATGGAATACTCTAATATACTCTTCAAATATCTGAACACTCTCTTAACTATGTCCCAATGTACCCGTCTAGGTTTAGCCATAAACTGACTTAGGACTCCCACTGCTTGGGCAATGTCTGGTCTAGTATAGACCATAGCATACATAAGGCTTCCAACTACACTCACATAAGGTACTTTTCTCATGTCCTCCACCTCACTAGGAGATTTTGGACAATCATCCATAGATAAATTTGTTCCCATATAAATAGGAACACACAATGGTCTGCAATCTACCATGCTAAACCTATCCAACACAGACTTCACATACTCTGACTCAACCAAAGTTTTCTTTTAGACCTATCTTTGCTGATTTCCATAACTAGAATATACTCGGCTGCCCCTAGATCTTTCATCTCAAACTGTGCTGACAACTGAGACTTCAAATCAGAAATCATACCCATACCCTTCCCAATCAACAACATATCATCAACATATAATGCAATAGTAAGAAGGCCATCATTGTCAACTTTGAAATAAACACAATGATCTGATTTTGATCTCAGAAAACCAATCAACAATACAAAGGCATAAAATTTAAGGTACCACATCCTAGGAGATTGTTTCAAACCATAAAGAGACTTCTTTAATCTACAAACCAAAGACTCTTTACCTTTTTGAATATAGTGCTCAAGCTGTGACATATAGATCTCTTCCTCCAAATCACCATGAAGGAAAGCTATCTTCACATCCATCTGTTCTACCTCTAAATCATACGATGCTGCTAGAGATAATAGAAATATAATGGATGTAAGCTTTGAAATAGGAGATAATATTTCACCATAATCAATTCCCTCCACCTATGAATACCCCTTTGCAACCAATCTGGCCTTGTACCTCTCAACACTTCCATTTGCACAGAATTTCTTCTTAAACACCCATTTGCTTCCAACAGGTTTCCATCCTTTAGGAAAAGGTACTAGGTGCCAAATTTTTTTCTTCTCTAATGAATCCATCTCATCATCCATGGCCTCAATCTAGGAACCTACATCTTCCATACCCATAGCCTCTTTCATAGGTCTAGGCTCATTAGTGTTTGTAATCAAGGCATAAGCACAACTAGAATCTAACATAGAATATCCAAACCTCTCTGGTTGCTTTCTTTCTCTTGTGGATCTCCTCAAGGGATGAGGTTGAGGTTGTTCTACCTATTCTTCTAAATTTTTAGAGCTGCTAGAGCTCTCCTCATCATCAGATCCATCATGGTGTCTCTGTTCAGTCTTCTCAAGAGTAGGAGGCAACTAAACAACATCTTCTCTCATTTATTTTTCATCTGGCTATAGCACACTAGGAGAAGGTGTTAGCTCTCTAAAAATAACATTTCTTCTATACAACACCTTACCAATCATAGGATCTCAAAGCTTGTATCCTTTCACACCAACACTATAGCCGATGAAGATACATTTTACAGCCTTGTTTTCCAACTTAGATCTTCTTTCCTTAGGCACATGTGCATAAGCTTCACAACCAAAAATATGAAGATGTCTAACTAAATGCTTGTTACCAGACCACACCTCCATGGGTGTCTTACCAACAAGAGATGATGTAGGAGATCTTTTAACCAGATAGAAAGCATTGGCCACAGCATCAACCCAAAACCTTTGTTCGAGGCCAGCTCCACTAAGCATACTCCTAACCTTCTCCATCAATGTATTGTTCATTCTTTCTACAACTCCATTTTTCTGTGGGGTAAATTTAGTTGTCTTATGACTCTTGATCCCCCATTCTTTAGAGAATTGTTCAAACTTCACCAAATGAAACTCACCACCATTGTCAGTTCTCACACACTTAATTCTTTTACCAGTCTGATTCTCTACGAGAGCTTTAAATTCCTTGAACGGAATGAAAACATGTGTCTTGAATTTAAGGAAATAAATCCATGTCCTTCTACTGTAATAATCTATAAAAGATAAAAAATATACAGATTTGGAGAGTGAAGGAACTTTAACAGGACCAAACACATCCGAATGGATAAGATCCAAAATACTAGAAGACTTGTGAGAATTGGAGTAAAACTGAACACAATTTTTCTTACCATAAACACAGTGTTCGCAAAAGTCAAACTCAAGATTACAATCATTTATCCCCTCAACGAGGTTTTTATTTTTCAGGGTTCTGAGACCCTTCTCACCAATGTGGCCAAATCTCATATGCCACAACATTGTCTTTTCTGCAAGAAGTTTGCCTTCCAAAGTGTTAGCACCCTTAGGTACACTTGCTGCACTACCATCGAAACCCATTACCACAGACTTCTTCACTTCTAGTTCAGATGGTGGAGATGAAGTGATTGCTTCTCTCTTCCTTGAGACAAAAGAACTATTGCACTGTGAAGTGCAAGAATCCATCTGAAATAGGGTACCTCTCCTAGTACATTTTGCGAGCACTATAGCTCCTCTAATCATCTTGCATCCATCTTTCAAAAAAACAACTTGCACACCTGCATCATTCAACATACTTATAGATAATAGGTTTCATGCCAAACCTGGGATGTGCATTACCCCATTGATCCCCTTTACTCATCCATTAGGGAATCTGATAGTGAATCTTCCTCGTCCAACTATCTCTAGGTGAGAATATCACCTAGGTACACCTTTCCACCATCAAAATCCTCATACTTTGAGAACCAACTTTGATAAGAGGTCATGTGAAAAGAAGCACCCAAGTCAATCAACCACACATCATCAGATGCATGAGTGGCCAAGGCTGCGACAAAAGCATCACCATCTTCTTGAGATTTTTTAGAATCTGAATCTGGGCTTTTCTTCTTCTTTGGCTCTTTGCAGTCCTTACGAAAGTGCTCAATCTTACCATAGTTCCAACATGTTACCTTAGACTTTCCAGGAGTCTTATATTTCCCATGGGATTTGGATCTACCCTTTTTAGACTTATTGTCATTTTTCTTTCCTCTGTCTTTGGATCTACCGCGAACAGTAAGGGCTTCCTTGGTTGAATCAAAAGTCTTTCTTCACATCTCTTTAGATAATAGCGAAGAAACCACATCATCCATTTGGAAAGTGACAATAGTACTCCCAAGGGCCATCACAATATGGTCCCATAAATCTTGCAAGGAACATAGCAGGGTCATACATCGATCCTCCTCCTCTAACTTGACACCAATTGATGTCAACTATGCAATCAATATGTTAAATGCATTTAGGTGATCTGCAATGGATCCTCCTTCCTCCATTCTTAGAGAATACAAATTCTTTCTCAAGAACAATCTGTTCACCAAGGAATTGGCCTGATACACAGACCCAAGCCGTGTCCACAATTTGTTTGCAGTCTTCTCATCGAGAACATTCAGGAGAACAAAATCTGCTAGACAGAGTCTAATGAGACCCTTAGCTTTCCGATCCTTGAGATCCCAATCTTCTTGAGGCATGTTTACTGGTTTGATATCATTATCAACTACCTCCCATACATCATGGTCTACAAGCATGTCTTCCAATTTGAGTTTTCACAACTCAAAGTTTGTGCCATTGAAATTTTCCACCTCTATTCTACTGAATGAAGAACCTACCATCTCTTCGTGCAATAAGGTTATGAATACTCTGCAACAATACTCCCACTGAACTGGAGATTAGCTCAAAAAACCCGTACCCTAACAAATAGAACCAAAAATGGCCAGGCTCTGATACCAACTGAAAGGAAACTTAGTGTGCTGAAAATAGTTCCCTACACTAAACTCCTGAGAAGAGGATCTTGCAAATTCAGATTTAACCCTTAGCAATTACAGAATGATAATACAATAACATGCATACATAGAAAAATGAGAATGACACAATGATTTACCCTGGGGAAAAACTTTCGTTAAAAAACCCTAGCACTCCAAAAACTGCACAATGTATTAATCAAAACTATTACTATTTACAATACACTTTCAATGCAAGTTCTTTCAGGAGATAATCGACACTTGAAGACAAATTTGGCAGCATAAAAACATTCCAACAATACACTAACTTCTCACTTAGATTTGCAACCCTAAAAATGCTTATATCAAGTGCTTCCCTTTTTAGGGCAACTTCCAAAGACAACCATATTAGGGTTTTACCATTCTCTAAGAAAATAGGAACCCAAACAGTTGTAGAAGAGCATATAGTACTCAACATGATCAATTGCCACATGTCTTGCATGTCTTCATCCATCATTGAATCTTCCACAATTATCTCTTACAAATATTAATGACCGTCATAGGAATCCATCATAACCATTTCAGTCATGATTACCTTACACATTGTCCAAAGTGCTGACATTTGGAAAATATCAAATATAAGGAAATATACAAGGTTGAGACACCTTATTCCTAACAGTTTCAAACCGCAGGTCTAGCACCATGATTATTGTTTGAGAATGTGGTATGGCCTCCACTTGTAGCATGTTGTATATTTGAAAACAAAGTCTTAGCATCATGAATGTTGTTTTTACCCATGAATTTATCCTTAAATGGAGGCGTGACCTACTTTTTTCTTCCCAACATGTTGTGTTGAACCTTATGCTACTGCTTGGTACCTATGGCAAGAACCCTGCATAAAGAAATTACTTGTTTGTCTTTTCCTTGCACTATAGGTGATGCTGCCAAGTCATATTGAGGGCTGTTGGTGGCATGTGAATGCACTTTTGGTGTTGTTTCATGGCCACACAGTGGAGAAGAGAGTCCCACATTCCCCCAATTCACAAAATTTTCATTGGCACAGGCTAATTAATATGTCTTCTCACTTCCTTTGTCCAATCTAGAGGCAGTCTACTCTTTGTCCAAGCTATCAACAGACTTGTCATGAGATATGCTCTATTCAGACTGTGTTTGCAGAGTATCATGCTCATTAAAAAGAGCTTCTTCATCACTGTTGGGTTCTCTATCATCATCATTCTTAGCCATGAATGGAGGGAGAACAAGGGTTTGTTGAAGCTGTTTCATAGAGGGTGTAGATATGAACTGATAAATTTGTCCTCCATCATGATTACTTTGTGAAGACATCGGTCGAGAAGTGGAATTGTTTTCAAAAATTGAAAGTGGAACATAATCCTCTACTAGTTTTTTGTTTTGTGCTTGAAGAGCTAGAAATATCTTCTCATTGAAGACTACATCTATGCTTCAAATAATTTTCTTATTCACCAGATCTCATATTCAAAAACCATATTGATCTTCTCCATAACCCATGAAGATGCCTTTCTGAGTTTTTGAATCTACCTTTGTCCTCTTTTCTTTTGGGACATGAGCATAGGCTTCACACCCAAATACTCAGATGTGAGAATATGAGATCCTCTTTTCCATCCATTCCTCTTCTTAAATACCAAAATCCAACTGAGATGAAGGTCTTTGATTGATCAAGTAGACTATTTTATTGCAAGCTTCTGCCCAAAATTCCTTGCCCAAACTAGCATTAGAAAGCATGCATATAGCCTTTTCCAAAATTACTCTTTTCAACCTCTCAGCTACTTTGTTTTCTTGAGGTGTGAATGGAACAATTTTAATTATGCGAATACCATTATCTGCACAAAAAATGTCAAATTCTGAGGAAAAAACTCTCCTTTGTTATCTTCTTTTAAAAATTTAATCTTATGTCCAATCTGATTTTCAATGGAAGCTTTAAAAATCTTAAACTTATTAAATACTTCAGATTTCTTATGAAGCATAAATATCCATACTTTCCTTGTGTAATCATCAAGAAAAACTAACAAAGTAATTATCTCCTCCAATAGAGCTTACCTCAGTTATTCCAAAAACATCAGAATAGACAAGTGCTAATGGTGTATCCTTCTTCTCATGTCCAAATTTTAGAAAGCTTACCCTCTTTTTTCTTGCCATAAAGATAATGATTATGGAATGGTAAATCAATGGATTTTAGACCCAGTAGTTATTCCCATTGTGGATAATGTCAAGGACCTTCTTGCTCATGTGACCGAGCCTTTGATGCCAAAGCTCTGAATTGTTGTCCTCAACTGTCATGGTAGATACCACTTCACCTTCTACAATGTAGAGACTACCTACTTTATCCCCTTTTGCAATAACCATAGAACCTTTTGTGACTTTTCATGCATCTGTTAGAGAGGTAAGAAAACCTTGAGAGTAGAGCTGAATTACTAAAATTGAATTTCTTTTTAGTTGAGGAACATGAAAAACATATATAAGCATCCATTTAACACCTCCTTCTAAACACAACAAAATATCCCCTTTTCCAATAATTTCACAAGCCTTATTATCCCCTAAATAAACTTTGCCAAAGTTACCTTCTTGATAATTTTTGAAGTGGTCTGTGCATGAGGAGGCATGAAATGATGCACCAAAATCCAATACCCATGAATTTGAATTATTATCACTTATGGACAATAGCAAGGCACCATTTGCACTATCATAAGCTGCATTTTCTTCCCTATCCCAAACTTTCTCTTTAGCCTTTTCATAATTTCTACAACCTTTCTTGACATGACCAACTTTACCACAAAACCAACAATCACCATTATGTCCTCTTGACTTTGATCTATATGCAGATTTTGATCTCCTACGATGATTATTTATGCCCCTATTTTGACTTCATCCTCTATTCTCGGTGCTTACTACCGTCAAGGTTTCTCCAGATGAAGATTCATCATTCTTCCTTCTCATGTCCTTAGAGAGAAGAGTGGCTGAAACTTCATCAAATGCCAAATTTTTAGAGCTTGAAGCTGTAGTGCCTATGGCTGTCACAACACCATCCCAACTACTAGGTAAGGAGCATAAAATAATAACAACTTTTCTCCCATCATCTTGTTTCATTCTAATTAAATTTGCTTGGCTGATTAATATGTTAAATTCATTGAGGTGGTTTTTCATGGTTCCACCTTAGCTCATTTTGAGCTTGTACGATTTCTTCATAATAAATACTTTGTTAGCAGCTGAAGCCATCACATGTGTGCTGGATAATTTATCCCATACCTCCTTGGTGGTTAGTGAATTTATGATATTAAAAAAGACATTGTAAGACAACAAAAGAAAGATTGATGCTCTTGCCTTTTTTTCCAAGATTTCTCAGTCTTCATCTTTCATTAAAGTTGGCTTCTTTGTTTTCCCTTCTAAAGCAAGTGAGAGATCTTTCTTGATAAGTATGATTCCATCTGCACCTTCCATAGGCTGAAATTTTTACCTGCAAATTTTTTCACTTTTGATTCCTCCATTTATTTCAAAGTTTATCCCCATTTTCCAAATCGCTAGACAAACCTGCTCTGATACCAATTGTGAAAGTCAAAAAGAATTGAGAAATTCAAACAAAAATAACAAATATAGAATTAAACATAAACACAGAGATTTATCATGGTTCAAAAAATATGCCTACATCCACACTTGTAGAGAAATATTATATTATCTTCTTTGAATCGAATCAATTACAAGATTAGTCAACTATATGTATATCAAAGGAGACTCTTCATAAGATATGAAGAAGTCAAATGGACAAACAAGAAAGAGACAAAAGACACACATTGGGCTTCACCTCCCAACATGGCTCTGGTGTTAGCTAAAACTTCTACGTCGTATTCATACTCATTAAAAAAAAAGAATGTCCTCCCCCAACCTATCTAATGATCATATTTTTCCATTAGTATGCAAAGGAAACAGTTTATCAACCATCAGTAACATGATTTTTGATAGACAGGTTACAATGTAAACTAATGACACAACCTAAAGAGTAACCTGACATAGTAGTAAAAAGTGTAAACTGACAAACATGTTCACAGAGGAACCCGAAAGACAAGTTCAGAGTGAACACTGACACTTAGTCGATAGAGAAAATTGAAAAGCAGAATATCTACAGAGACATCACTGAGGAAAAACTACAGAGCAACCCGAGCACCAGTCTACCAAGAGACAACTTTATTCTGAGAAATGTGGATCTGACTTACATGTCATATAAAATACATAAGTTTTATATTTATCTTTAAAGCATATCTTTAAAACCATTTCTTGAGGGACAAGTAAAGCAAATATAATTTTTTTAATCAGTCTAACTGATTGAAAACATGGAAACTAGGAGATCAAGGTCAAGTTGTAAACCTTTGATCATAGAGTTATCATTGTAAAGCGTGAAAATTATCTAGGTCAATTCATTGTATAAATAGATGTGATGTTGATTATATTTGAAGAGACATCTATGGACCAGATACAAAGTTTTATGAAGAAGGACAACAAAAGATGAAATCAGTTACAAAGAATAAGATTCAAGGCTAGTGAATAAAACAGAGGTATTAATCAATCACTATAGGTGATACATCATATTGTAAACTTTAAAGAATCTGTACTTAGCAATTCAGGATTGCATTATATCAGGTCAATAAATATTTTTGACTACATTCTAACAAGTGTAGCAAATAGAAGAAATCCTTTAAGAAGGTGGATTTAACAATCTTTTTGTAAATCTATTAATCAAGTGCACACTAAACAATGTTGCTAAAGCTCTTAACAGAGTAGAACTTAACAACCGGTCTAAACATGTTACTCCTAAAGGGTAAGATCATCAAAAGTGATTAAACTTATAAGCCTTAACTGACCCTTTCCATTCTGTAGATAGTGAATTTTTATGGGTTTCATCCCCACTACAGTTTTTACCTTCTAACAGGGGTTTTATGTGTTACCAAATCTTGTGTCATGTGTCATTACATTTCATGAATGTTTCTATGAATTTTTACATGCAAATTAAGTTTATGATTTGATATTGCATACACAAAGATAAAATAGCACATATGGTTGGTAATGCAAGGAATTGATTACTAAAGGATTAAGATTAATTGACAAATTTTTTTAAGGGTACTAATTCACCCCTCCCCTCTCAGTACACACCATTCCATTATTCCAACAATTAGTATCAGAGATAGATATCTTATTTGGAAAAGTTTAAATTACTTGAGAGAAAAGATCATACAATGAAAAGGTATAAGCTAGACAAGAGTATTGAGAATCAGAAGTTAGAGATACAAATCTTCTATGAGAAATACAAAGAATCTAGAAACAAGATGAGAGAGCTATTAGATGAAAGAAAGGTTATGGCATCTTTCTGCAATGAAAAAAATTATCATGAAGAAGAGATACCTAATTTGTTTGAGTCATCAGGATCTACATCTAGCAATACATCAGACACATCTAAAGGAAGCATTACAAGCCTAAATGAAATCAATCAACATCTGATAGAGAAAGTAAAGATACTACAAATCAGTCAAGAGAAATAGATGGTAAGGATGATTGATGCTATGAATAATGCTAGACAAGATGGACAAGAAATAAAATTAGCTATTGATGACAGGATGAAGATCACTGAAAAGATACAAGAAGCGAGATAGAGATACAAAGAATTACTGAACATCATCATGAGATCACCAATCATATAGTTCTTATGAGTCAGGGGGAAAACTGACTGAATGTAGAATTGAGTGGTAAATTGGAAGCTATTGGTGAGCTAAGAGAAGAAAATGAAAGACTGAAGCATGAAGTAAGGATTCAACAACAACAATGATATGATCAAGAAAGCTAAAGAAAGTACCAAAAGAATGGATGATTTTCTGGATGGACAAAGAAGAGTCAACAAAAATACCGATCTAGGGTATACCAAGCATGGAGAATCATCACACCAAGCTGATCACAAAGATGACTACAAAAATCCAAGACAAAGGAAGCAGTGATGCAATCACTGTGGAAAACCAGGCCACACATCAAATATTTGTAGAAGAAAAATTAAAGGTATTCCTAACTCCACATCTACACTCATTGGAAATTGTTATAACTGTAACAAGAAAGGACATAAAGCATATGAATGTAAATCTAAGGTGAAAAAACCAAAGAAGGAAACCTACATGGAAAAATATTGTTCCACTTGAAAAATGCATGGGCACACATCTCTTGAATATATGAAGAAGAAAATGAAAGCATGGAAGCCAAAAGAACAAGAAAATTCTTATCAATCAAAAAGAGTCGGTAAATCATATGTTTGAGATTTCAACAAAAAAATATTCATTGGGGGCATTACTAGCCCAACTTGATGAACATGGGAAAGAAAGAGCAATATAATATATCAGTCACACTCTTGTTTCATATGAGGTTAATCATACCAGCATTGAGAAAGCTTGCCTTGCAGTTGTGTTTTCTTCCCAAAAGTTGCAACATTACATGCTTGTGCACACTATACACCTCATAGAAAAAATAGATCCACTCAAGTATTTGTTAGGTAAGGCTACCCTCACAGGTAGACTTGCTAAATGGATGATGAAACTTTCAGAGTTTGACATAGAGTACATTGAGCATAAATAAATTAAAGGACAAGCCATAGCAGATTAATTAGCTGATTTCCCATTGCAAGATATTGCACCTATTCAAGTTGACTTTCCAAATGAGCACCTCATGTACATGACTGAAAGAACATGGAAGATGTTCTTTGATGGATCCTTTATGTAAAATGGTTCAGGAGTTGGTGTGTTGTTTGTTTCTCCTCATGGGTACACGATTCCCAAGTCTTACAAGTTATTGTTCCCATGTACAAACAACATTGCTGAGTATGAGGCTTTAAAAAATGGATTTAAGATGGCCATAAAATGGAGAATCATAGAGTTACACATCTATGGGGATTCACAGCTGATAATCAACCAAGTTAATGATGAATATCAAACAAAAAATGAGAAAATTGTACCTTACAAGAAAATGGTTGATTTCTTGAAATGATACTTCACATTTTTCATGTTTCAGAAAATCCATAGAGCAAAGAATAAAGAAGCTAATGCTATCGCTACACTTGCTTCACTCCTTCAGTTAGAGCAACATGAATCTAGATTTGAATTCCTTGTGGAAGAGCTACATCACCCTATCTTTGACTCCCAAGAAAGCCATGTCATTTGTACCCTCGTTGGTTGTGAGTCATCCCGTTATGGTGCCATTTACTCATACCTTTGTGATGGTATCATTCCTGAAACCTTTAACTGATCTAAATGCTAAAACCTTACCTGAAATGCCTCTCGCCATTCCCTTATCTCTGGTGACTTGTATAGGAGGGGTCTAGATGGTGTTGGTTGTATTTCCTGTTTTGGAATTTTTCCTGGTTCCTTGTCCTACTTTCTGTATTCTGATGTGTTCAATCCAGCTTTCTCTTGTTCATTATGCCCTTACCCATGTCAAGTTTCAGGTCATGGCGCTTCTGTTTCAAAGTTACTTTTTCCATTCACTTAAGGCATGTGTCTCAATTTAATCACCTTGTCGCGATACCCCGAGCGAATATTCCAATTGTCTTCCTAACTTTGTGTTTTCCTTGTGTCGCGTGGTCTCATTTAAATTCAACATATTCCTTTGGCTTTACGAGACTCAGTGATTCTTTTTATGTCGGGTAGTCACGGGATAATTATGTCATAAAACATTTTAAAGAAGGGACCCACTGCTTAGTCGGGTGATCGCAGGATATTCTTAACAGTTATGAAAATGTCTTCAGACTTTGCGATTACCTTTTGTCACTGTATTTCCAAATGAATCAAAGTTAAAAGTTAAGCAAGGCCTTTAATTGTGAGGTCTCATAATCAAATGGTGGTTAAGAGATTTTGACCAAGACTACATGACTGACCATCTATGGTTTGCAGTAAAAGTATAGTCGGGATGTCACCAGAACAAGGAATGATGACTCAGTTCTCCAGTATGCAGTAAGTGAACCAATGGCTATATGACATGTGTCACAAGGTGGGTGGCTGTTAAGAGATTATCGTATGGTCGCCAGAAGGAGAAAATGGACTCAGTGACAACAAGACTAAGTGTTTTTCCTTCAGTCACGCTGTCTAAGAAAGGTCTAAGGGTATGCATGAACATATGGTGATTAAGCGATGGCTGTAGGATGAAGGAATACGAGGATCTAACAGTGGTCGCGAGGTCTGAGAAGAAAAGTGCCCTAAGGAAAAAGTCCTCCCGACTGGGCGATTAAGGTATGTCGCGCAGTCATCAAAAGTGGGAAGAGGGGCGCTTATAACTTGTTATGGTAAAATTGAATGCTCAGGACTTATATCCCGTGATTGGGCGACTAAGCATAGTCACATAGTCTTCAAATAAAACAAAAGAATTTGGCAACAGGGAGATAACCGTACAGGGTTAAAGAAGATGGTTAGTCACAAGGTCTCAGAAAGAATGATAAGTTAATGTTAACTGCGTGCGACTATGATTTCAGTTGTGTCACGTGATCGCCAGATCGTGACTTGGGTCAGCCAGAGGTAAGGAAATGCATTGTCACTATGTCTCAAGATAAACCTTGGGTTAGTGACAGAGGCCCATGATAAAGAGACTTTATGCAGTCGCGTGATCACAGGATCCCAAAATCTAAAAAATGGCGGCAAGTTTTTTGATATGACAGTATGAATCGCTTGGTAACCAATCACAGTCTTGTATTTTGATTATTGTGCAAAAAGAGTAGCTGAGATGTAAGATAGTTAACGAATTACAATGTGACATGTCAGCTCTGTTAAATGTTATATGATTGCTCCAAGGATTCATTTTTGAAAATTTAATTTCCTGTCAACTTCATGCAACTATGACTAGGTTTTTGATCAAGTTCACAACATGTCGAATTAATGACAAAACTGATTGTTTCTGAATTATGAGCTGTGTACTCTGAATGATGACTATAAGGAGTTGATGGTGCATTTATTTTCATTCACCATGCTTTCAGTTTTCAGAGCCAAAGTTGCTAAGTCTTCAGAAAAAGAAATATTCTGCTCAGCTTGCTGTGTTTCCAAAGTTTGCCAAAGAGTTCTAAATTTCAGGAAATTGTGCTCAGAACAGTCATTTGATTTCAGAAATAGATTTATTTCAATATCAGTTAGGAAAAAGAGATTCAGGTTGTTGCAAATATGAGCAGAGCTATGAGTGTTGCTTCGAGAAGTGGAGGGAGTGAAGAGGAACAGAAAGGAAAGGCAAGTTTCTCTGATGAGTTTCTCCATCTTCTACCTAGTTCAACGCAGAATAAGAAGGCTAATGCAAGTGTCCTCTTGGATGATTACAAAGATATTTGAGATGCTGTGACTCTAGGGACAATAGGTTTCTCCCTTTTCAATTATTTCTATAAAAATTCTCATGATAAGCCTATCCCAGTATCAAACCCTTGGACATGTGGTTTAGCTAGATTGCTTGTTCCTGATGTCTTCCTTGATGTAGACCTATTTTTAGACCTAGCCAGTCACTATGATGTCCTGACAAAGATCATCAAAAGGGATGATGGCACTGCCCTGCTAATATTAAATAGAAACTCATTCATGCAAGCCTTTGGCTTATTTAGCACCATGTCTACTAAAATTGACATGACAAAGTAGGAGAAGAGGTATAGTTCCAAGCCTGGTATTGCTAAAGGCTTATTGCAGAAACACATGTTAAAAGAAGTGAGAAAATACTTAGATCCTATGAAAGAGCCTAATCCATATTATTATAAGAATCTACACTTCTACATTAAGTATAATGCTTACGCCCTGTGTAGAGTGCTAGGGATAGATGGAGATGCAGAGAAAATCAATGCTGGCATCTTAATGATGGTAATAGACTTGTAAGAGGTGCATTCAAGCACCAGCTATGACTACATACAACACATAATTGATGAAATGTATGAGGGTTTCATTGCAACCCAGAAGAAGCTAAAGAACCCAAAGGAGAAGGAACCTAAGTTCTTGCATTACTCAGTTCTTATGCATCTCCTTTTGTATTTCAACTTTGTAATCATGGATGCACATAACTTAACTCCTCATAGATTCTATCAAGCAACACCAAATCCTATCCAGTTTTGGGTGAGGGTTTAGAATTACACTTCTAGGGAGTGTGACTACTGTTCTTTTCAGAATTGGATTATGTATCCAATTATATAGAGTTTGGGAACAAGCATGACTAGAGTCCCTTTGAAGGTTATACAATTGCTTAGGCCCTGTGAGTATACAGATAATTGGCTTGGAAATCATAATTGGGGTGATTTCTTCCTGGAGGAGAATTATACCATTATCAGAGTATATGGGTGTATTCACCCACCTCATTTATTACCATATCATGTGCCTGCAAGAGTAGCTGCAATGGAATTCATATGGCAGTTGATGTTAACAGATAATGAGCACTTTGCACTGCATAAAAAGGGGACTATAACCCCTAGGCAGTTTAAAATTCTCAACTTTACAATTGGTAAAGCTGCCATTGATGAAGTGGGCCAATGGTTGGAAAAGTATAGAATGGGGGTAGCCCCTTATAGATACATTGATCCAGAGGGCTTCATGGCAGGGGTTAGGAAATTGTATACTCCTACCATTCCTAATACCAATGTTCATTGTGAGTGCATAGAAGAAGATGCAACAAGGAACATCTTGGATGAAGATGACATCCATACAAGAAGACTGAGAATCTAGGAGTTGTTGAAACTGGAAAGGCAAATAAAAAGAAATGGGTTGTCCTTTGGGGGTTTTTACCCTGACCTCCCATATTTTGATAGAATCAAGGCCATGATAGATAACTATTATGTGCTTTTAGAGCAACTGGATACGGTGCTAGATAAAAAAAGGTGCTCAAACACCTGAACACTCAGAATCAGAATATGATAGTGGTAGTGATAGTGATTATGCACGTCCTCCCATGTATCCTTCACCACAACAAGCCTTAGAGCAAGAAAAGGCTGAGATCCCACAGTTGCAGGAAGTAGAATGTCACATTATAGATCTAATAGTTGCTACCCAGCCTGATGATGTAGAAGAGCCTATTGCAAAGAGGCAGAAATTGGAAGTAGGGAAGCCTTCAGTGGAAGGACAAAGTAAGAAAAGAGACAAGGCTAAGGCCTTAGTACTGGGCACTAGGTTATATGACCATAACATAAGAAAAGCAATTAGGGAAGGCAAGAAGCAACGGCCTGACCTAGAAGATGAAGTTGAGATACCACTTAGGGCCTGTGTTGATGAAAGATTGCTTCATCAACAAAAATTTCTAGATGATGATAGCTTTGTGAAAATAGAGGAGTTTAAAGACTTCCTAAGATGGCATAAAATAGAGAAAATAAGATCCCAATTAATAGTTGATGGGAAAGAAACAATTACAAATGAAGCCCTAGTGGCCTTACAAAATTATGATCCTAAGAATGAGGATATCTCGCCCGAGGATGCCAGGAAGATGGTGCTAGGAAGTGGGATATTATTGGCTGAGGGATAGGATTTGGCATCTGCCTTCATCATAGACCAAATCAGAAAGCAGCCAGATCTTAAAATGGCTAGTGAGGTCCAGGTAGGAGACAAGATAAAAGGATTTGGGTATAGCCCAAAATCTCAGGCTTTTGCAATGTGGAGCCTAAGCCCAAAAGACCAGAAGCCCCAGTTAGTAAATATTCAAGAAATTATGGTGGGTAATTAGATGGTGTGGTCTGTCCAAAATATAGGGGACTTAGAAATCTCTCAAATTATGACACAGTGGGCTCAATTGAATGAAGACAAGACTAAACAATTGTCTGAAAGGTACAATACTTTGTTGGAAGAAACAAGTGCATTGTCTAAGGATAGAGATATGTGCCACATACAACTATACTAGTGAGATCAGATGATCAAGACATTAACAAAAGAATTGGAGGCAAAGCCTGAGGTGGTATATGTACCTGCACAACCACCACTAATGCAAATTGAGGATAAGCCCAAGTCAGAGGAAGTTGTGGAACAAAAGGTGGATGAAGAAAAGGGAAATGCAATTGCTTTGAAGGCATTGAAAGGCATACTATAACATAGAATTGAGATTCTAAAGGATAAAGCTGATGTTGTAGTCAATACATACAATAAGTTTCCAGCTTTGCATACTGAGGTAATGGGGTACCTTGCCATTCTAAACCCTTATTTTACTAAGTGGTCTGCTAGGGCAAATTTATTTGAGAAATTGTCATCTTTACAAGCCATAAGACCAGATTTTCTTGAAGTAGTAACTGAAGTGGGAGATGAGATCAAAAGAGTCAATATTTCCCTCTCATTCTTCAAAGGAAAATTAAATCAGATAAAGGTTAAGTTGAGCCTCTTTTCGCATGACTTTAATAAGTTTATTCCTTACTTAAGGGGAGATGATGACCCAGTAAAGACTATAGATGCCTGGAAGAGTGAATTTGATAGCAAGTTGCCTAGTGAAGAGGCATTCCTCTTGGGAGCAAATGTTGATATAGAGGGATTCAATAAAATATTGGATGAAGCCTTCAAAGCAGAGACTGATATCAACAAATTCCTACTTGATGTCAAAAATATCACTGATGCTAGATGGGACAGACAAAAGGTGCAAGTACAGAGTACACCAAAGAAAAAGAAGCCTGTAGTAGAAGAAGAAATCTTGGACGATGAGTAGGGTGGACACTTGGCATTGCACTGTTCAAGACAAGAGGGACAATTATTACAAAAGGAGAGTGTAGGTGAGTAGGCAAGCATAGCTATCCAGACTCAACATAAATACTACCAGCTACCATCTACAAATCTGATTTCAGTCGCTAGATCGGGAGAAGAACAAGAAATATCTGTTTCTATCTTTTTGACTTGTTCCTTTCACCGTTTCTTCTCTCTCTTTCTTTTTGTCTCTCTTGTAACTTTAGGGTTAGGTTTTCTATGACCATCCGAATCTTGTTGCATCCTTAAGGGATTCTAAGATGGTCAAAAACCTATATATAGCAAAAAGAGTTATGATAAAAGGAGGTCTTTGATGTTTGAATTTTTTTTTGGAGAAGAGAAAATATATTGCAGAATTCAAATGTTCTGAGCTCCTGTCTATCTTTTGAAGCTGTATAATCTTTCATGTATAAAAAGATGGATCATATAAATAATATACGGTGCAATTTTACTCTATTCCATTGCTGTCTCTTTATGCTCTGTGTATGCTCTTTTATGTTAATTTTGCAAGGCATTCTGAAGCATTTTGGCTATTAGGTAACTATTTGATTGCTTGTGAGTTTCTTTTAAGGAAAGAACTAAGTTTTGTGAGTAGTTTTAGGGAGCATACTACTTTATTTAAAGATTTGATACAATAGTTTTGAGGTGACAGGGTAACTTGTAAGGCAACTTATCTGAATTGCATGTGGGTTGTAAGGTAGCTTACTGTATTTTGTTTCTATGAGGTCTTAGCTTATTTTGACTCTATAGCCATAAGGAAAGGCATTGGTCCAAAAATTAGTCTGATAACCTATTATTGTCCAAGTTATTTCATGATATCAGAACCAAATTTTATTAAACATAATTTTGTTAGTAAGAACAAATGAGATGAACTCATAAGGATTTGTATCAGTAGGATACTTTTTAGTTTGTTGATCTCTTGAAGAGTGGATCATTAGGTTATCCCTCCTACATCAAAAGGAAGAAGGATTAAAATCCTTATATCACTGGTTTTTGCTATATTTAAGACCATAAGTTTGTATGGTTAAATCTTGCATCTAGTTATGCTTGGTCATTTACAAAGTGATTTATCAGTCGGTCTAACAAAGATACATAGAAAATCAGTGTCCACACTATAACATACTGTGTAAACAATAATCATAAAAGGTAAAACCTACCTGAGTATATTTGGAGTTCAAAAATGAAGAAGGACCTTATCCAGTCCTTAGCAATTAGGATTTTCTTGTCTCTGAATCAATATTAGAAGGCATGGTGTTCAAGTAGTTATTTCAAGCACTGTGATTCATACAAGAAAAAACCCTGACAGAAGGAACACTTCTTAGATGCTTATAAAAGGAAGAATTTGACCAAGTGTTAGTTGAAATCCTCAAGGGCATCTATGGGGGACATTCCAATGGTCTTTCCATGGCCTGAAGGTTGCTTAGGGTAGGGTACTATTGGCCTACAATGTAGATTGATGCAGTAGCTTTTGCAAAGTCATGTGAAAAGTGTCAAATACATGGTAACCTGATACATGCTCTAGGAAGGGAGCTCATTCCTTCTATATCTCATTGGCCATTTAAGCGGTGGGCCTTTGATCTTGTTGGGTAGATTCATCCCAACTCATCAGGTAGACATAAATTTATTATCACTACTACTAATTACTTAACTAAATGGGTAGAAGCTATCCCACTTTGTGTTGCCTCAGGAAAGATAGTCTCTCTATTCATTCTGAACCATATCATATGTATATATGGAGTGCCTTCCAAGATTAGCACTGACAATGGAGGCCAGTTCAAAAATAAGGACCTTAAACAACTCTACAAGAAATTCAAGATTAAACAACATTGGTCCTCCATTTACTTCTCGCAAGGAAATGGTCAAGCAGAGGCATCAAACAAAACCATTCTTAAAAATCTTACATAGAACAGTCTGTAAGAATGGTAGAGATTGGCACTTATAGATAAATCTAGCTTTGTGGGCCTATAGAAGGAGTATTAATACTCCTAATGGGGATACTCCTTTTTCCCTTGCATATGGCACTGAAGTAGTGTTACCTTTGGAGGTTGAGATTCCTTCACTTAGAGTTTCCCTCAAAGGTCTAGTTACAAATGAAGACTATCGCACCATGAGACTTCAACAGTTAGAACTTCTAGATGAAAGAATTCAAGAATCATTTGACCATATGAGGGTTTATCAAAAGTGCATGTCCAAATCCTTCAACAAAAAGGTTCTCCCTAGAGAATTCCAAGTGGGAGATCTTATCCTACATGAAAATCCAAAGAATCAACAACATAGAGATCAAAAGGGAAAATTTGAACCTAATTGGCTTGGACCCTACATCATTACAATAGCTTTTGGGTCAGGTGCTTATTTACTATCTACAGTAGAGGGAGATCAGCTCCCTAATATTATCAATGTCTTGCACCTGAATAAGTTCTATCCATGATTCCCATTCTATCTGGGGGCACCTTTTGTACATACTTATTGATCTTGAAAAAATCCAAAAAATGATATTTTGTCAAAAATTCTAAAAATTGGAAAATGTCCTGCAAAAATGATCATCTTAGTGAAAACCTAGCAATAGGCACTTTGATGTATCTCCAAAAAAATTATATATTCCAAAAATACAAAAAAATGAAAAAATCAAAAATTAAAAAAAATAGAAAAAGTGCCTTGGTGAAAACCTGGAAACAGGCGCCTTGGTAGAAAAATTGTAATAAAATCCAAGTGGTGAAAACCTAGAAATAAGCACTACTTGAGGCCTTTGCACCTCTATTTCTTAGCACGTGTCCTCGACACTTAGCCTTTCTCCATCATGCCTTGTCCTTGTTGCCTTGGTTTGGAATTGGTCTTTGTCTTTGTTTAGGGGGAATAAATGTGTTAGATTTGGCCTCTTGGATGCGTTAGTCTTTAGGAAATCTCACAAATGGTGTTTTTCAAGACCAACCCAACTATATTTTTTAATACAACCCCTGACATCGAGTGTTTTTCAACACTTATCAGTTTGGTCTTACCCAATTTTTTCATGTGATCTTACCTTCTTGCAAGCATTTGATCCTTATCGTCGGAACTCAGTATCTGTTAACACATTTAAATTTTTAAACACAACACTAAATACTTGAGCTATGTCATGATATTTTCTTTGTGTGCTGACTATTATTGATTTTCATTGAGTGTCCTTGTCTAATAAGTCTCTCTGGGATGCATAGCTATAGGACTTGGGGCATGGGGGATGTTTTTACTTACTTTCTGCTTGTGGGTGTGGTCTTGAAACTCTTGAGTGTCTCTTATTGTTCCCTTGACACACTTAGGATATTTGAGGCTTCATCCTTGATTGTTTTTGCACAACCGTTCTACTGGTCATCCTAGCATCTATGCCTTGATGTGAGCGTGGTTTTGCTACATTAATCTGGGTAAGCTAACATCATAATCATCTTGACCTTTATGTCTTTGATGCTTATGTTAGAATCTTTCCACATTCCAATCTGATAAAAATCACATTCATATCTTCATAGTTTCACTTGTGACAAGTGATGATTGTGTGATTTTTACAATGTCTATTAATAATGGCCCAATGATGAAAATAAGTTCCTTAAAATTCTCTAATGAATGATGAACACAAAGTCCTATGTTACAGTTGGTCTATTGCAAGTAAACCTTTGCATTTTCATGTATCTTGCATTGTTTTTGATTAAGGTAACAACAGGTTTTGAAGGGGCCCTGAAACCCTTTACAAAGCACCAAAATGATAGACATAAAGGAAAAAGATAAGAACGAACTGTCAAACATGAAATAAATAGAAAAGAGGGATAAACCCCAGATTAAATAGTAGATAAAAAAACAAAACAAAACTACAGAAAACTAAAATCTTCCAGAAGACAAGAGACACAAAACTTCCAGCAATCAAAACATTCCAGCATTGAAGCTAAACAACTTCCATACGATCTTCCAACATCTGAACTTCAACCATCTACAGTTCCATACTCTGGATCGAGTCCCGCAACTTGGTGATATCTTTGATCTAAACATCAGCTTTCTTTTTAGTGCTAGAGTGAGTCCTTGTGCCTAGGCCTGATGTGTGGATTTCCTGAGGGCCATCATCCTCTTGCCTAGCATTATCTTTTTAGTTACCTTCTAGAAGGCTATACAAATATTTCAGATTGTCAACAAAATTTTGCATGCCCATTTTGCTGATAGTGGTAAATTTTTTGAGAAGAGCCTTGTTGTTTTTGACCTTGTCATTAATTTTTTTGAGCCTTTTATCAACCATGGTGCTAATCTTGGTGTCCATATTGTTAACCTTATCAAAAACATCATTCCCTTGCTAGTACATAATAGTATCATTGCACATTTTGTCCATAATTTCCTCTAGCAGTGCATTTCTTTCTTCCAAGTTCTTATAATTAGCTTTAATCTTGTTAATATCATCCTGAATCCATTTATCCATATTATAGTTGTTTGTTGGTTAACAGTTTGTCCTCCCGTTAGATTTATGATCTCTGACTCTTCTTAACACCCAAGGTGAGAGAACAAAAGGATGTCACCAACAAATGGGTCAGTGTAAATCATCTATCACTGCCCTCTGAATTGATAGGTATAGCTCCCTGATTGTGTTTGATATGCAATGAATATGTTTTTATCGATCATTAGATCTATTCCTTATGAGTTTTAACTAAATTGCTTGTAGACACAAACAATTCAGGCAAGGATAAGATGAAGATAATCTAAAACCCTCAGTAGAATTTTGATCATAGATCATCACATGATTTCAACATCTAAACTAATTCTATCCTACTCTTTTATGTAATGCAGGTTCTACTTGGTGAATAGAAGCAAACCTATATAATGAAAGGCAAATGGAATCACCGTTACTGCAATTGCTTAGCCAGAAATAGAAATCAGGAAGAAATCACAGTCTCAGAACATAGGTGTACTTTCCATTTACAAATGCAACTAAAATGAAGAGTGAACAGAGGAAGAATTACAAATGAAAGACCAACTGGAATTGATCACACCACAATTTCTGATATGAAATGGCATTCATTAAGAAAAAGAATTTTCACTTATAACTGTTCTTTTTATTCACCATGCAAATAGACTATGAAAATGGAACAACAAACAGGAATTTAGCTTTGTAAATAGAATCACACTGCTTCCTTGACAAGTTTTCCGACCTTGTATACTGAATTCTTTACAGAATTTATAAACTCTTACAATAAATTAGGCTTCTAAGAGCTAATGACCTTCCCTCTTCTTCAAATACAAAGAGACAGAATGCAAAGAGAAAGAATTTTCAAATCTGAGAACTCGAACAGTCACTATGAATCTGAAACTCTTCATCTTCAACTAGCATTATCGAGATGAATCCATTGGGCCATGGAGTTGAAACATCATTTTTCTGCAAGATATGAGATGACGGGTTTTGGTAAACTGAGTGCGCAAATGACTGCGGCGCACTTGATTCTGGATTTCATCTACGAGCACTATTGCAGAAAATTGGGAAAGTGCTTCTCCAGTGGAAAATAGGAAAAGTGCTTCTCCATTGTGGAAAATAGGAAAAGTGCTTCTCCATTGTGGAAAATAGGAAAAGTGCTTCTCTATTTCAAAAAATAGGGAAAGTGCGAAACCCGCAATATGTGAAAAACCTTCTTTGCGGGAATCGCACCTAGTAGGTGCAATTTTTGCATAATGGAGAAGCCACTACCTGTCTTTCCGCACGTCATTTTTAAGTGTGCGGGCTACTTAAATTAAAGCACATGCTTTATTTGATCTCTTAAAACAACAACATAATATTCCTTTTTAATAACTCGGGCCCACCTTATTATAACTAAGCTTGCAAAAAATCACCAAAGAGGTGGGAAACCCGCACAGTGCAAAGTTCTTCTTTGCGAAAAATCACCAGAGAGGTGTGAAACTCGTAAAGTGCAAAGTTCTTCTTTGTGGAAAATCACCAGAGAGGTGTGAAACCCGCAAAGTGAAAAGTTCTGCTTTGTGGAAAATCACTTGAGAGGTGCGAAAACCGTCATGGAGTAGCCAAAATTGAGAAACCTGCCATCTTATAACTTCCTCATTTTAGCACCAAATTGCACGTTTTTTTCACTGTTGGGATCGTGAAAACTTAAAGAATTGATCCATGCCTTCATAAAGTGAAAACTATCAAATTTTATGAATCATGGAAAATGCATGTGGTGAGTATGAATCTGGCTCTGCTAAACGTAAAAGACACATACCAGTCTTTAATTTGCACCTGTCCACACCCGAATGTAGTCATTATACATATGCTCATTATTGTAGTGAGCATCAACTGCATTTTCAGCCATCAAAACTTGTTACCAAGCTATTCATGCTTCCATTACATGAAGAATCTTTCTTAGTTCTTTTGAATGTCTGAAAATTGTTACTTCCAAGTATCATTCCTTTTGCTGAGAAGATCATCAATTGGAGCAGCATAATCTTTGTCGGATTGGGTGCTACAACCTACCCAACAATGAGACCTTGAAAACATCCCACGCGGTTAAAACATGAAAGCAATATGAAGGGAAACCCGACAAAGATTTCCTATCCTAGAGGAAATCTAGACCTAGACATTACATGACCGGACCTGACTTGAAACATCAAGACTAACACTTTGACATCATGGAAATAGGATAAGAAGTGGTGCAATAGCTGGCTCCAACTGGGGGATCATGTACTACAAAGTGCATGAAGAATTTAGCTTCTCTGGTGAGACAAGTGCCTTAAGCATTGGGTTGCGGAGTCTAGACCAAAGAGAACAGTGGGAAAATGCATACATGGAAGGCGAAGGGGAGCAGGGAAACTTGAAACAAAGCAAGAGAAAACAACCACTAACTATGACACAAAAAGAACACCTACCTAACTAACTACTACACAAGGGTTACCTGCTCTTCAATTATGCATCTGGTATAGCTTCAAATCCTGCCCATTATAGGAACATGGTAGGGACTCTCCGGAAGGATATGCCAGTCTGAAAGAATTATTATGATTCACTTGCACAATCTGGAATGGACCTTTCCACAAGGATTGAAACTTAGAATGCATTCCTTTAGGTTCACGTCTCTTATCCCACAGCATCACCATATCACCTTCCATGAATTTTCTTGGCCTTGCCCTTTTATAAAACAACTTCTTGACTCGGCTTGTCCATTTCCTTGAGGGAAATAATCTGAAGAATGCCCTATCTAAATACCATAATCATAACAAAAGGCAATGATTTATGAGGATGAGAAATATGAGGCATTATCCATGATCAATTTTGTTGGAACCCCAAATCTGACCAAAATTTGTTCTTTGATGAATTCACACACTGCTTCAGATGTAGCCCTTTTCATAGGTTTAGCTTCAACCCATTTGCTAAAGTAATCAGTGGCAGTCAAGATGTATGAATGCCCTTGACTTGAAGGAGGATTGATTGGTCCTACAAAGTCCAAACCCCACTGTTGAAAAGGAGCATCTATCACCACCAGTTTCAAAGGTAATGCAGCCAACTGAGGTTTTCCTGTAAACAAATTACACTTTTTACAATTAGCCACCCACTTGTATGCATCTTTGAACATTTCAGGCCAATAATAGCACTGCCTTAGAATATTGAAAGCTGTCACGGTAGATGAGAAGTGACCTCCACATGCTTCATCATGAAAAGATTTCAACAACTTTTCCTGCTGTTCCTTATCAACACATCTCAGAAAAGTGCCATCAATTGCTTTCTTATAAA
>MU225549.1:1841420-1861401 GCA_018584345.1 Thuja plicata
GTAGGTCGGAGTGGCCGCAGGGGCGGCGCAGAGGGAAAATGCCAGAGGGGCCATGGAGCAGCGGAGCGGGGGCTGGGGGTGGTGGGGGCCGCGGAGGGCGGCGGGGGCCGCTGTGCAGAGAGCCAGCGGAGCGGCGATGGAGCCTAGCGGACCGCGGGTGGCGCGGTGCCCGCTGGGAGGAGCACGGGCGGCGCTAAAAAAATTTTCACTGGCTGTGCTGAAAAAACAGTGAAAAAATCATAAAAAATGGTTTTTTTTGAAATTTTTTTAAATTTTGACCTCGGTTTTTGTGCCGTACGACATAAAAACTAAATTTTTTTTGCCTCCAGAGTCCAGATGTCTAAAATGGACAAGTTTTATATGTATTCTGGGGTTTTTGGGCGCTCTGAGCTCAATGGAGATGTCCGTTTGAGCTCAAAGTGACCAGAAAAAAAACCAAAACAAAGAATACATAAAAAACCTCTGAAACCCTTGGAAACCTTCTGCTTCTGGCACGCTTCAACGAAACTCGAACAACGAACAACAGGAGAGCTCTGATACCATGTTAGATTTGCTGAACTGCAAATCTTCCCAAGAACACCTGCATGTAAAGACTACTACAAGAATGAAGATAGAAGATAGAAGGATCTATGGCGGCCAAAATGCTAGAGAGTTGAAAACCATGTTGACAGAAATAAAGCTTCTATATTCAACAATGAAATGATTTACAATCTCGGTATGAAATACAAAGCGGTGAATCCTTATAAAGGATACCGAAACCCTAAAAGGGAAACTACTAGGAAATGGAAACTTTCTTAAGTCTAACTTAAGCAAAGAGTAGATAAACTAATAATTAACTAATTTAATTATTAGTAATAATCGACTACTCTAACACTTGCATGGGCATAACTAGGTCTAAACTGAGGGCCTCCATTACAAACCCTTGCACTCCATGAATAGGGAGCTATGAGTCGCCATTTGAGACCTCATTCTTGAGAAATCTTGAATGTAATGACTCATAGAAGTGTGTCACATTTTTAGCACACAATAGACACATAGCTACAAACTGCATGAGAAAATGGATGAGAAGGTCTAGAAGCTGGACTAGCCACAGAATGACATGCTTACACTGTCATAGGGTCGATCATCTAAGAAAGGACTGCAAAGACCGAGTGATAGAGACAAGCACTTTTTCCAATGGCAATACCATTGAAGACATCAGGAAGATGAGAAAAAAATGTGGAGGAAAGCTACAAACACTAATGATGTTGGAATGAGAAATACAATTGGTGACACCTTATCCAATAGATATGGTGACATCACCACCCATACCTAAGAAGAACAAGTAAGTATGGAACTGCATTATACCAAGTTATATCTTACATCAGTTCCATTATACAATGATAAAATGCCAAACTAGCATGATTAAAGATGCACTATGGCATTACTTGTGAATTTTTGAATCCAATCTCATTTGTCAAATGCTTACTGAGAATTGTCGGTATACATATAAAAGCCAAGTTGTTAATGTACATTGACCATTGTTGGTAATCATGAAAAAGTGGAGTCTTTGCTATATACCGAGATCCGTCGGTTAACATGTGAAAGGTCAATTGAGTTGACACTTGCTCCGAGCACCACATTCTCACCAAGGATAAAGTTGGTATTTTCCCTGAGAAACTCTATCTTTGAACACTGAGAAATAGGTAAGAAAATTTATTACACCACTTAGGGAATCATCTATAAAAAGGTGATAGAATAGCTCATTCACTCACCATGCAATTAAGAGAAAAGAGAAGAGTGAAGAACAAAGCAAAGAGCGAAGAAAACCGGCCCTATTGCAAAGTGACTCACAAGAAAACTCATGACATTCAGAGAGATTAAAAGCATTGACAACAAATCAAGTGAGTAACTAAGACTCACCAAGCTCATAGTTTATTTATGGGAAAAGCCCTAATTTCCAAAAACAATGCAACCACATCTCATGTCTCCAAGATCAAGAATGCGAAAGATAAAAATTTCAACCTAATCAAGAACACTAATTTTGAAGAGCCAAAATACAAATTCTATCCAGAGGTTTCTTCACAACCCAAAGACACTGGTGCATTCTCAAGCATACCACCTTGGGTTTTGCTAATTGAGGATGTCCAAGCATATATCCACTGCAAAGTTGCAAAAATTAGATATTTGGAGGTTGAGGAAGCTTATAAGAATCTTTTCATAGATGGAACCATCAAGGATGAACATAAACACATTGAGGTGAAAGGGCTAACAAATTCCCTAATGTTCCCAATGGAATTCAAGACTAAATGGATCTAGATAGTTCTTAGCTAGGTACATGACCAAAAGATGTGGCTGGACAAGCCAAAATAGATCACTAAGGATGTTATACACGTAGTGATCGATTATCTAGTAACTAACAAGGCAAAAGAACTCAAACATCCTCCTCGCCTGACATAGAAAAGATGATAGGTGCAGTTTGGGATGGTAGAGGATTGAAGGTAAAATCCATCACCAATCTAGAAATGAAATTTGGTGCACGTGTGTTGGGATACAATATATTCCAAGCCAGCAGAATGAATAGCATTGCATGTGGAGAAGTAGACACTGCTCATAAGATTGTGAAGAAAGGATTACAACTGGATCTATCCAAGCTTCTATTAAAGAAACTAGATGAGAACATCAGGACCATTAGATCATAAAAATCTAATTCATGTAAGTTTGGTTTAATCCTCATGTGCACATTTTTCTACTTTCAAGAATTCTTCACATCTATCAGTAATGTCAATTGGGACACTACCCGACCAGTGACAATTCAGATTAGTGAATTCATTAAGTCACTAGGAGACAACTTTATATCAGTTATGGATGCATATTTCACTAGATTCAAGGATAGAATGCAGAAAATGATGAGGATACCAGAACAAATGGTGGATAAACATAATGATGATATTTTTTTCATGGTGGACACTGATACAACTTTGATCAAACCAGCTGTACAAAGGACAACATGGTTAGCACCACTTGACTATGAGATAAACATAGATCATGCCAAAAATGCTATTGAAGCATTGTTGAATGAATCACTGGATAAATCTTTACCAAAATTTGGCACCTATGAAGAAGCTAAGGCCAGAATAAAAAAAAGCTTAGTTGTTAAAAATATAGACAGAAAGAAGACCAAAATGGTAAAGAAACTTGAAAAGAAGTTGTCGGTTAATGAAGAAGAATCATAACAATAAGAAGAAATCGAAGGACAGTCACCCATCAGTGAAGGTGAACAAGTGAGTGACTCTGATTCAATAGAGTCTGATGCACTACCCCCAAAGAAACCAAGGACTATTATTGCATCAAGAACAAGGAGTCAAACTACAAAAGCAGACTCACCACCTATCAAGAAAGGACAAGTGAGGACTTATAAAAGAAAGCCTCAAACTGGGCAAACATCATAAGAAAAGAGGAGAAGGAGATTAATTTAAAGAAATGAAGATAAGGAAGACACTAAACAAGATGAACAACCTATAAAGAACAAAATTCCTACCACAATTGATGAGGTTTCTGCATCAATCATCAGGTTAGGTACAATATCTAATCTTAAGGTTAGACAATGGCTAACTCTGAAACCTGAGGATCAAAATAAGATAGAAGAATCCATAATCCAGGCAATGCATGTATTCAAATATATACCTATACAGTTTGATAAGATGATGCCATAAGAAATCCTAGATAGGTTATCACAAAGGTGGACATATTTACTGAAATCTGAGAAGAAGATAAGGGAAAGATCCCTAGTTTCTATTATGCCACCTGAGTCAAAGATGGAATAAATTGATGAAATTATGAAGTTGCATTCAAAGAAGTTATCAGCAAAATTGAGAGCCTAAAAAGTACTATAGGGAAGCTTAATAGAGCTTGACAAAGAAAGTGATGATTCTTGGAGAAAAATACTCAATGTACCTAAAGAGGATACATGCTCAGAGAGAGTATTAGCACTCACCAAGAAACCTCACAATGAAGAGAATCAGGCAACACCGAGCCTATAGAACATTCTTATAAATGATAATGAGGATGTCACTTCAGTTGAATTGAACACAGAAGTAAGTAAAGCAATGGATGATGTACCTCAAATTTTGCAGTCAATAAGAGACACAACAGATGTCACAATCCAAGATGTGACAATCATAGATATCACTGGAGGTGATCCTGCCGATGAAGTAAAGGTAGATGAAGATGTCACTGTTACCTCTGAGAAAACCAAGGAATAGGACAAAACAATAGATGCTTCATAGGTTAATATACTAGGACAAATGCTATTATTGATACAAGCTATCAATATAATGACAAAAACAAGAGATACAACACCAAACCATGATCAAGATTACCTATGGATAAGGATGAAGAGGAGAAGAAAAGCACAAATGAAGAACATAAAGAAGCAGATGGAGAGAAGAAAGATAAAGGTGAAGAACATAAGAAAGGTGATGCCACTCCAAAGGATATCGAAGGAGAAGTTGTTGATAAAGCTAAGGTTGATGTGGACATGTCTAAATTCAACTGACAGGTGAATACCAAGAAACAAATAAAAGTTACAACACCTCCAAAGACTTCATCAAGTACATTAGACCAAGAAAAGGAACTTGCTATGGTACTACATACAGGTGCCTCCACTACTCTTTCAAAGAAGAAGAAGAAAAAGAATAAGAATCCAGTCACCCTGGATGAGATCATAGAAATACATGCCTATGATCTAAGGACATTGGATCCATAGGCACTGATGAGCCGATCTAATGGCCATCTTTTATAGCACTTTTGCTATCTTTTTAACATATTTAATTACAACTGATACTTGAACTTATGGTTTTTATATATATTTTATGTATAAAAAGGACATAATTAGGAAGGTAGGTGGTAAAAAGGTTATGGAAGTATGATTCTTGGAACTTATGATCTTACATGATAAATTGCAAAAGTAATATACTGAATGAATGATTCCTTTCCTATGCTATGTTTGTGGGTAGTTTCCTTCTTGCAGCCACATGTCTTGCAAGAGAATTAATTAAGTTTAATACTTTCTTCTGAATATTAGTGATAAAGATATATACATGTGTCAAAGATGGTATATGTGCGATAATCCTTTTGTAGGAATCAAAGGAGCAGTTTTAAAGACTAGCATTGTGGCGCTGAAGAAGTCAAGGTCTATTTCTCTCACCATAGACCACAAGCTGAACCAGTCAAGAGCACATGAGCCAGGTGAAGTGTCATTGCAAGATCTCTGGGGTAAGACTAGGTCAATATAGTTTCCTATTGCATGCCGCGCATGGATCTAGTGCCATCGTGTGCTATATTCTGGGGCAATTTACTAATCAACTGCCATATTCTATTATGAGATATTTTGTATTGATTAAAATCCTCATCTTATGCAGTGAAATTAGATTTATGTTGTATTGGTAGTTTTCCTTTAAATAAGTTGACTGCTAAACTCTGGGAGTCGAAGAATCAATTAGTTTTATGTAATCATTTTTTAATATAGTTGTAGAAGAAATATAGACTTGTTGTTACATGTTATGTTCATGCTTTGCAATTTAATGAGATCTTTAGATTTTCATCTTTGAGTTTTGTTCTATTCACTCTTTCATGGGGGCCCACATGGAAGGTGAAGTAGTTCATAGTCAGTAGGAACTAGTTTCAGAGTTATCAATAGGAATTAGTTCAAAGTTCATTCAAAGCATCCAAGACTCTATTGCTCCTATAGCCATTGGTAATAGAATTATTGGTTGTTCCTGCAGCATAAGTAAATAGTTGAGTTTACTTCTGTAATGTGTTGTTCTTCAAAGATTTAGATTAAATTGCTCATTTCAGTTCCTAGTTTAGTATCTCTCCAAAATTTTGTTAGTTTGAGTAGGAAATGATGACTTCTAATATAGATTAGAGCATATATTTTGTAGATGCTATTGGAAGTTTAGATCCCCGGTTGACTATTCAATGAGTTCAGCATAATATTTCTAGCATGATAACTGGCTTGTTTTGTTACAAAGTCATTGTCAAAAGGGTACATAATCCTTAAACCGCAAAGGTATTATATTGATAAATCATTTTTGGCGCTGCTGCTGGGGAGTGGTGTCAATTTAATCTAGCCTAGAGTCATTGTCTTAGACTTAGTTTAGCATTTGTTTTTATGCATAGGAGTAGAGATCATCTTGGGCATTTTCTCCCTCATAATTATCAGGCTGGCCCTCTTGAATTAGTTACTGACATCTTTAACCCTGAAATTGAGGAACCCCAAGTTGCAAATGAAGAAGTTATAGAACAATTTGAGAATGTGTTTGCTGATGCATTGGACCACTTACCATCATCATCATCCTCATCTGAAGAATCCTTGCATCTAGACAAACTTTTTGCTGAGCTAGAAGATTTACTGCAGCATCCAGGGCCTCCTCCAAGGATGGCTCAACCAACCTTCCCTTTTCCCATTCCTCCTCAATAGGGAAACCAAAATTTGAAGAACATTCCCTCTGCGGTAGTTCCCAAGTTCTATGGCCTCATCACTAAATACCCCAAGACCCTCCTCTTTGAGTTTGATGTCCTTTGTAGAAGCTATGAATATACAAATGATGCACATAAGCTCAAGTTGTTCCCGTCAACTCTGAAGGAAGCTACTCTGAGATGGTTTATGAGCCTCAGTGCCAATGCTATAGCAGATTGGGCTGCTATGAGAAACATGTTTCTTTCCAAATACAAAGAGTACTATTGGGGGTGTGACTTGAAAGGTGATGATATCTTCAGGATGGCCCAGAAAGAGGATGAGACCCTAGAGGACTATGTCTCCAAGTTCATGTTCAATCTATAGCATAACACTTAGCATCAATTGAATGCAAAATCTCAGAAACACCTATTTCTCAAAGGTGTCAATAAGGGGAGCATTGTGGCTCTGGACTTGTTGGCTGGTGGTGACATTACATAGAAAAATTGGAATGATATCAAGAATATCTGCTTGAATTACTCCTAGGCCACTGTAAAGAAGGGTAGGAGAATCAAAGACCTACCACAAAAGTCAGCTGGCTCTAGGGTGTCAAATGTGGAGCTATCTAATCTTCTGTCTGACTTCAAGTAGTACATCATTAATGATGTCACTACTCAGATAAATACCATGCATGCAAGGAGAAAGAAAGAAGATGCTGGTGTTGTGCTAGCGGAATACTATCTACACTGCCTAGAGAAGAAGAGGAGCTACAAGTGTAAGACTGTTGCAAATTTGGAGACATAGCCGATGCCCACCAAATTCAAAGCCATTGATGAAAATAGAGAGGTTCTCTATATTGCCCAATGTAGGCCCTGGGCCCCAAGACTAGGTATGCCACAAGATCCCCTTGAAAATTTTAATAATCATAGTCAATGGAAGAATTTTTCAAATATGGTCACCCAAGGGTGGCAGCAACCCCAGTAAGGTTGGCAGCAACCCCAGCCAGGTTGGCAGTAACCTCAGTAGGGTTGGCAACCACCCCAGCAAGGTTGGCAGCAACCCCATCCAGGTTGGCACCAACCTCAACAAGGTTGGTAGCAACCTCAGTAGGAGTGGCAGCAACCGTAGCAAGGTTGTAAACAACCCAATCAATGGTCTAATCCATCTCATCAACAAGCCATAATGCCTCCTCCACAAAAACAAGCTATAATGCCTCCTCTTGTAGCTGCTAATAAGCCTCCTAAGCAAACACAACTACCAGCACAACCTAATCCCAATCCCAATAGCAAGCCGACCGCTCAGCAGCAGAGCTATGCCTTAAATGATATCCATTTGAGATCAGGGACAACACTTTCTTCACCTCAACCACCTATAATCACCGAGGTTGAATAAATACCTATTGGCCAAGAAGATGTGCCAGCTCTTGTAGCCAAAATGCCCCTATTTCCCCAAAGGTTAGCCAATCAAGCTGAACCTATCATAAACCATGTAGTAGCAGACTTGCTTGACCAATTAAAACACAAAATAATCAAAATACCTCTGCTAGATGCTATTAAAGAAATCCCTGTCTACACTAAATCCATATGGGAAGAATGCATCAAACAACCTGTAAGGAAGAAAAAGGATCCTAAAACCATTCATGTTGTTGGCCAGCTCTCTTATCTTATGTTAGAAACGTTGACCATCCCTAAGTATTCTAATCTGGGGAGTCCTGTGGTTACAGTTACCATCCAAGGTATACAAGTCCCAAATGCCCTTGTTGATTTGGGAGCATCCATAAATGTCATGACTATAGAAGTACTATCCCATCTAAACATTGTCAGCCTATGAGATACACCAACTATTTTGTAACTTGCTGATAGCTCTCCTGTTAAACCAGATGGGGTTATAGAAGATGTCATAGTAACATTACATTCCTGGGAGTATCTAGTAGACTTTGTTGTCCTCTCCCCTAAAGCTAATATGGGTGGTTATCCTCTCATATTAGGTAGACCATGGTTAGCCACTGCTGATGCCTTCATAGCTTGTTAGTCGGGGAAGATGACAATTTCCAATGGAGTCCATACCAAAAACTTGACCCTCTACTCCCCTGCTCAACCTATGTTGCAAGATGAGGATGCTGTACGGCCAGAATTAGATGATCTTGATATAGAAACCAACTTGATCCATTAGCTCATTCTCATTGATAGAGACCCATTTCTAATTGCTAAAGAGGAATATGAGGTAATTTGATCCATTGTTACAAATGAATATGGTCAAAGTACTCAGTAGTGCTCACAGTTTGACTGTATCTTGGAACCTATTTTTCCACCTCCACATACATGTTCATACTCTGTGTCCTCCCACTTCCTTAATTATTTATTGCCTCATGAAATGGTTTCTCTTCCATTTTCCCAAATAACAATGGTAGACAAGGTGATTAAGTTTGAAATCAGTCCGGGTAACGAGTTAAATATCAACAGTACTTTGACACCCTCACACCAGAATGCTATCTTAGGATTGCTATAGGAAAATCAACAGGCATTTTCCTAGGATTACACTGACATGAGAGGATTAGATCCCAAACTCTATACTCATAAGATCTACATTATCCCAGATTATTAACCTGTATGCCAGCCTCAACGGTGGATTAATCCTGTCTTGTATGACATAGTCAAAACTAAATTTCAAAAGTTGCTAAATGTTGGCTTCATCTACCCCATTTTTGATAGCCAATGGGTTTCACCCTTGGTCATTGTGCCTAAGAAGGGAGGGAAATGGAGCATCTATGTTGATTATAGGGAATTGAATACAGCCACCAAGAAGGATCATTTCCTATTTCCCTTTATTGATCAAGTCCTTGATAATTTGGCTAGCAAGAAATATTTTTCCTTAGACAGTTTTAGTGGTTACAATCATATTCAAATCGCTCCAGAGGATCAGGAGAAAACAAATTTCACTTGTCCCTGGGAGACCTTTGCATATTCTGTCTTACCATTCGGTTTGTGCAATGCTTCTGCCACTTTCCAGCGGGCTGTGATTAGCATTTTCTCTAACATATCTGTTGATTGTATGGAGATCTATATGGACAAATTCACAGCTTATGGGAACACTTTTGAAGAGGCAAAGCCCAATCTAGAGAGAGTTCTAAAGAACTACCAAGAATAAAATCTCTCTCTCAACAGTGAGAAATGCTTTATGATGATGGAGGAAGGTGTCATTTTGGGTCACTTTATTTCCTCACATGGCATCCAGGTAGACCCGACCAAGATTTTAGTAATCAATACTCTAACAACACCAGAAAAGCAGAAGGATGTTCAGAGTTTCCTCAGCCATGCTGGATATTATAGAAGGTTTATCAAGGATTTTATCCAAATTGCAGTGCCCCTCTATAATCTATTGAAGAAGGATTCAGATTTTTCTTGGAATACCAAGTGTGACAAATCCTTCCTGTAGCTTAAGGAAGTTCTGACAACCGCACCAGTGTTGCGCGGGCCAAATTGGGGATTGTTGTTCCACATTCATACAGATGCTTCAGATTATGCTATAAGAGCAGTATTGGGACAAAAAGAAGATGCAATTGAACATGCTATTTATTTTATTATTAAGAATCTATAGGGAGTAGAACTCAATTATACGGTAACAGAAAAGGAGTTTCTTGCAGTGATTTATGCTCTAAATAAATTCAGGCATTATATTACTAGTTATCAAATTTTTGTCCATACAGACCATTCCATGATTCAGTACCTAATGAATAAGCCAACTATCTCAGGAAGATTGGCTCATTGGTTGCTACTAATGCAGGAATTCGACATCACAATTATCGACAAGCCAGGGAAAGCCAATGTTGTCGCTGATTTTCTCTCTTGCTTGCATGTTCCTAATGATCTTGCAGCCATTGATGATATTTTTTTGAATGAACATTTGTGCCTATTGACAAAACATAATCCTTGGTATGCTGACATTGCCAATTATCTTACAATAGGTCAAACATCAACTCACTTTTCTTGAAAAGAGCGCAGATTGCTGGCTGAGAAAAGTTTCAACTTTTCTTGGATTGCTAGTTTCATGTTTTACACTAGTCCCAACTAGGTTATGTGTTGATGCATCTGAGAGGATGATAATTATGATATCCTTTGGGCATGTCATGATGAGACATGCATAGGGAACTTTACCACCAAGAAGACATCATTCAAGATTTTAGTCACTGGTTATTATTGGCCAACTCTTCATAAAGATGCTGCACACTATACTAAGAAATGTGATTGGTGCCAATGCATAGGGAGGCCTACTAAGATAGATGAAATTCCCCTACAACCTGAGGTGGTGATCACACCCTTTGATAAGTGGGGCATTGACTTCATGGGGCCCATTGACCCATCTTCTCATGGTAAGTCCTATATCCTAGTCTGCACTGATTATGTCACCAAGTGGGCAGAAGCTAAACCAAAGAAGCACCCTCAGGAAAAAAATGTTGCTAAATTCTTGTATGAGTTCATCTTCACCCGCTTTGGTGTTCCTAGGGAATTATTTTTTGATCAAGGGGCGCAATTCACTTCCAAACTTATAGATTCTCTGATGGAAGAATACAAAATTCACCATGGCAAGTCATCTCCTTATCATCTGTAGGCCAATGGTCACTAACCAAGAATTGGAGGCCATTCTTACCAAGAATATAGTTGTTCACAAGAAGGATTGGGTAGCCTGACTTCCTGAAGCACTGTGGGCCTACCGAACTACTTGGAAGTCTAGTACAGGATTTACCCCGTTCCAATTAGTCTATGGTAAGACTACCGTGATGCCTGTCGAGTTCAAGCATAAGACATTATAGATGACATTGGAGCTCAACCTTGACCTCACTGTAGCACAGAAGGAATAAGTTCTCACCTTGAACAGTTTGGATGAATGGAGGAAGTCTGCTTTGTCTCACACTGAATTGGTTCAGCAGCAGCGAAAGCTATGGCATGATCGGTTCCTCAAAGACAAGCAATTTGCTATGGGTGATTGGGCTCTTCTCTATGACTCTTATTACCAGCATGCTCCTAGTAAGTTTCAAACTTGTTGGTTAGGGCCATATGAGATTGTTGTTGTCTTTGCAAATGGTTCTATTCAATTATCTATAGTGGATCCTATTCGGTTTAAGTTACTGGTTAATGGTCACCACTTGAAGTTGTATCACAAGCCTCAGAGTCATGTGAAGTTCCTAAAGTAATTCCAATATGCTGATGATCATGTGACTCCTATAGTAGCTGAATGTGGGCAGGTTGCTCATACTCATTCTTCACTTTAAACTATGTTCGCTTCACCCCATAATAAATACTTTCTTCCTGAAAGTACCTTCTCCATAATAAACACCTCATCACACCTCTCTCTTCCACATTTTTCATTCCATCGTATCACTCCATTTGAGCATGTATCATTTCTCACCTCTCTTCTTGCAGCTCTTTCCAGGTTCGTGGCATGATCTTTCACACATATTTTATTTTTATTTACTTTGTTTAGGAGTTAGGTGTTATTTAATTAATTTCTCTTGTGATACGTGGCACGGTGGGACTTGTGCCTTCAACTTAGTTGGGGGGAGGGGTTGTTTATTGTTTTTTTATTGTTCCAATAATTTTAGAGCTCTATGGTATTTACTTCCTATCTTGTCACAATCTTTGCAAATATTTCCAAATGGCTGCTGATAAATTTTTAATAAAGTTCATAACCTGTGATTATGTCATCAATTGTAACTAAATTAAAGACTATTGAAGGTTGAGTTTAAGTAATAATAATTTAGGTGTGACATTTTGGGGTGGAAAACCTTTACATGTGTGAAGGAATTATGAAAACTCATTTCTCTTAAATAGCTCTAATTCTGGGTACAAGTGTTCTTTAGTACTCGTTCATTTCTAAATTCCCGCACCTTCAGTCTACAAAATCTTTGAGTCTACAACTAAATTCTCCATTTTGAGCTTCAACATATGTTCTATAGGGAAGCATTTTGACAACAGAAGTTATGGGTGGGGATCTCCAAAGGCACGAGCCAATTGATCACAATGTTCTTTTAGCAGAAGCAACAACTGGAAGAGGATGGTTAGACTATTGTATGAGCCTAAATGGATTTAATGAAGAAATCACTTTGGAATTTTTGAATACCGTACAGGGTGGGTTTGCAGTAGTAAAAGGTCTGAGAATTGAATTTTTAGAAGAGATAGTGGCAGAAGTCACAAAGTTACCACAAGAAGGGGAAAGATAGTCAAAGGATATTGATGTGCACTTGACTAGGGCACAATTTACTCTTCATGGTGAATCTCCTCTAGATATTGACAGAAAGTAGGGTACCTCGAGAATCTCACTGCCCTTGGATTACATGCAGCCAGCCACCTTCATCATTCAGTATTTTACTTGTGAGGGCCAATATAAGTACCTTCATGGAGTACATTTCAAGATTCTAAGTGCTCTTCACCATGAAAATTGACCGGTGAGTTTACCTAGTTTTATATTCAATATTATATAGAAACAAGCTGCACTAGTTCAATCAGGGAAAATTCAGGCTATTTCACATCACTGTTTAATTAAATTTATCATAGAACAAGAATTGAATAAAAATTAAATAGGCACATGGGATGAGATTTTACAACTGGATAATTTAGTGCCTAGGATAGTCAGCCCTAGAGGCTAGGGTGTTAGGAGAAGGGAAAAATTTCAAACAAGAGTTCATAAGGTTGTCTCAAGAGTTGATCTTGAAGCCTCCTCCTCAAACCCAAGACCGCCTAAGAAGAAGGCTTGTAAAGAAGGAAATCCTGTTGCCAATAAAAAGAGAAATAAACGTAGCAAAGCCACTATAGATCATGAAGCCTATCCTACTGAGGAGTCCCAGTCATCTTCTAAGGAAACCCAAAGAAAAACCCTAGAAGAAGAGGCAATGAGTTCTGAACCAAAACCTAGCAGTGAGAAGGAGGTTAGTGCATCTGAAAAAACCCTACCTAAATCTGAAGAGGAAACCATGGAAGGAACCCCTGTAGCCACTAATAAAAGAAAATGAAAGAACCCTTTAAGTTCTGTTCAAACTCCTGCTAGGCGAAGCCCTCGGCTTACCACCACTTCTAGCAAGAATATTGACCCACTTACTCATAATATAGAAATTCAATCTTCCCCATCCATTGAACAACCTTCCCCTAAAATAGTAGACCTAGAATCAATAGGAATTGATAATACTTCTGGGAAAGTAGACATGGACATGGAGGTTAATCCTAGTGAAGAGAATGTGGTTGAAATTGAGGGCACTGATACAACTCCTTGTGTGGAAGAAGAGGAAGTCAAAGTTGCAGAGACTGGTAATGTAGGGGAAGTAGATATTGCAAAGGAAGTGGAGGTTTCAAAGCCTAGTAGTATATAGGAAATGGAAATTGAAGAAACTAGTGACATCTCTGAGAGGGATCTTGAAAAAGAAAAGGATGTCCCCATCGTTGAATACATTCTTGTGGAAAGTAATGGAGAATCAAATAATGAAGAAGGGTTTGTTAATAGCCTTGATATACAAGACAACCTTGAGGATTCCATGGATAAAGATTCAGATGACTCAAGAAGCTTTCCTTCTGATGAATTCCCTATGTTTAACCAAGAGGTGAGTGGGAACATACTAGGATAGGTCAGTAACGAGGATTTGGATGCATTGGAAAATGCAGCTAAGATTTTCCAAGTAAATAATTCAATTAGAACTCTTGTTGTATGGGAAGGGAATCCTTCCCTACATCAAGATAAGATAGGAAAACTAAAAACTGCACCTCCTCATCCTAGAATGCCTGAACCTAGGATTGCAAATGAATGGATTGATATATTTCATCAAGGACCAATGCCACCAGCAGATTTATCTACCCCCTTAGCTGCATAATTAAAATTATATCAGAAATTCTTGTGGGAAAAAGCCCAATGGGGATTGGAGAAAGAAAAGTTGCAGAGAACTAATGATGAGCAAGCTCATAACCTTAAACAAAAAATAGATCAGGTAGCAGTACTGGAAGAAAGGGTTCAAAAGATAATCAAATTAATTCCTAAAGCAATGGCATGTAGATCGCCATCCCTAGTTTATGCCCTATTCTTAAGGGAACAATTTGTCAATTTTTGATGACTGGGGTTGTGGAGGGGTTGAATCCTTCAGTAACAACCCCACATGAGTTTTATGATGATTTCTAGTTGGCCCCTATGGCCATCAAAAATTTGATGTGAGAATTATACTTGCACAATTTTGTTGTACCCAATGATTAGGAGTGGAACTCTCTTTTGTATGTGGAGGATGTGCAGTTAAGGGCAGTAATGTCTTGGGTTCAAAATGAAATAAGTAGAGAGCATCAGGCTCTACCATATAGAAACTAGGAAATAGACACCCCATTGATGATCAGAATAGAGATACAAGATTCTAGGAGAGCCTATCTCGATTGGATTTCAATAACTCTCAATCCAAGTAGAGACAATAAGGTTAAATTAGTTAGGGAACAAGCGTACTCAGATTGGGAGTAGCATTCATCCCAAAATATTGGTGATGCAATTTTAGCATCTCAGCACAGGTGGATGGGAATGTCACATAATTTAAAAATTAGGGAACCACATTCCCCTCAAAACTTAATCCTTTCTACTTGAAGAGCTCCATGGTATGTATCAATGGGCAGAATACTGCAGAACTATTGGATTCTACTAAGGTTCCAACCACCTCTGTTCCTATAGCCGTTGATGGTAGTGAATGAAAAAGCAGAGGACTATGGCACAACACAGGAAGAGAAACAGTGGGAGAGGCTAAGTGACACTCATGGATACTTCAACCATTTGGATAATGAATCAAGAGAAAGCACTTCCAGTGACTTAAGGGTATGAGCTCGAGTTTGGAATTTCATGATTGTTGGAGACCAGAAATAGCTTAGTTGGGGGGAATGATGAGACGATCTAATGGCCATCTTTTATAGCACTTTTACTATCTTTTTAACAAGTTTACTTATAGCTGATACTTGAACTTATGGTTTATATATATATTTTATGTATAAAAAGGACATAAGTAGGAAGGTAGGTGGTAAAAAGGTTATGGAAGTATGATTCTTGGAACTTATGATATTACATGATAAAATGCAGAAGTAATATATTGAATGAATGATTCCTTTCCTATGCTATGTTTGTGGGTAGTTTCCTTCCTGTAGCCACATTTCTTGCAAGATAAATAATTAATTTTAATACTTTCTTCTGAATATTAGTGATAAAGATATATACATGTGTTGAAGATGGTATATGTGTGATAATCCTTTTGTAGGAATCAATGGAGTAGTTTTAAAGACTAGCATTATGGCATTGAAGAAGTCAAGGTCCGTTGTTCTCACCATAGACCATGGGCTGAACCAGTCAAGAGCATGTGAGCTAGGTGAAGCATCGTTGCAAAATATTTTTAGGAAGACTGGGTCAATACAGTTTCTTGTTGCATGCCACGCACGTATCTAGTGCCATTGTGTTATATATTCTGGGGCAATTTACTAATCAACTACCATATTCTGTTATGAGATATTTTGTATTAATTACAATCCTCATCTAATGGAGTGATCTTAGATTTAGGTTTTAGTGGTAGTTTTCCTTTAAATAAGTTGACTACTAAACTCTGAGAGTCAAAGAATCAGTTATTTTTATGTAATAATTTTGTAATACAGTTGTAGAAGAAATACAGACTTGTTGTTACATGTTATGTTCATGCTTTGCAATTAAATGAGATCTTCATCTTTTCATCTTTGAGTTTTATTCCATTCACTCATCCATGGGGGCCCACACAGAAGGTGAAGTAGTTCATAGTCAGTAGGAACTAGTTTCAGAGTTATCAGTAGGAATTAGTTTAGAGTTCATTCAAAGCATCTAGGACTCTATTTCTCCTACAACCATTGGTAACAAAATTGTTGGTTGTTCCCGCAGCATAAGTAAACAGTTGAGTTTACTTTCGTAATGTGTTGTTCTTCAAAGCTTGAAATTAAATTGCTCATTTCAGTTCCTAGTTTAGTATCTCTCAAAAATTTGGTTAGTTTGAGTAGGAAGTGATGACTTCTAATACAGATTAGAGCATATATTTTGCAGATGCTATTTGAAGTTTACATCCCTGGTTGAATATTCAATGAGTTTAGCATAATATTTCTAGCATGATAACTAGCCTATTTTGTTACAAAGTCATTGTCAAAAGGGTGCATAATCCTTAAACTACAAAGGTATTATATTGAGAAATCAGGCACTTATAAAGTATGCAGAACTTTGTAAAAGGAAAGTGATCTAAAGGGGAGCTCACTCACAAGAGAAATCTTGCTCCAATCAAGACCTCTCTTTGGGAATTCTTAGGGTATCCTTCTCTACCCTATCCAGTGGATAATCCTATGATCCTCTTTCTCACTTTGAACTCTCCACCAACTTCAAACTTCCACTAATCCCTTCTCCATTCAACAATTCACCAAAGACTTCATTGAACCAAAAAAACCCCCAATCCTCTCTTGTATACTAGGATGGGTCCTCTAACCTTTTCTAGGTCACCTTCAATGTTTTCCAAATCAATTGGATGGACTCTCAAAAAGGTTTCTAGTCGAGTCCTTGGTTTTCTTGTTTTGAGGCCTTGTAGCCTTTTTGGTCAATTAGGCCTCCTAGGAACTAGTTTTCTTGCAATTCCTCACAAAAAACCTTAACACCCCTCCAATAAAATTATGGAATCTTTTTAGGTCTATCCTAGGCTCTATTATTTTCAAATTTTTAGACCCCCACTATGTCCGTACATAGGATATTCAAGAAACCCTTACTTTCAAGGGTTTTGGGAACATGTACTCTAGTTTGGGTTCTTTTCTTCAAAAAAGTGACTCATTCAACTCCATTGATCCTCTCCTTGCATCCACTTATCAAGGAATCACTTCTCTACATGTTCCCACCATTGATTTTTTTCATCCAATCCATCTAGCAAGCTTTTCTTACCACTATTTCTTCCAAGCTCCTAACTAGAATGCACTAGCACTCACCTAGGGCTTGGTGTTAAAATTGCTTCCCCTACACAAAACAAATCCTCAAGAAATATATACACTATAAATGGAGTCCCCTAATTGATTCCAAGAGGCCATAGGTATTTGACAATGAGAATTCAAGTTAAGGTACATATTTACATGTTTGGCTCAAAACCAAACATCGAACCAGAAGAAAAGAAAGAATTTACAAAAACCTAACCAGTAACACTAGATAACTAAACTATTTCCATAGTGAGTAATTATATGTCAAAACACAAATTATCAATTCATTAATTCATTACTTTCAATCCACTAACCGACTGGATCAAAGCTCAGTTACAAAATAGAGTGAAAAACTCTCCTTTCCAATGCTCAGTTCGTACACAATGACAACAAACCCTTAGTTTAGGGTTTCTTCCACCTTATATATGTTATCCCCTCATGTTCAAACCCTAAGGTAAGGATTTGGGCACCATTAAATCCCTTTCCTAAATTTTAGGAAATGTTGTAAAGACAACTTTTTAAAATTGAAAAGTTGTCATGAGAAACTTTTACCTTTTTTTTGCATTTCACCAGTCGACTATACCTACTGACCCAATTTGACTTCAAATCATCATGTAAGACCTTCAAACACCTAAAAATACAAAAATCCCAAATGTCACTCTATTTTGGGATCAAAACCCAAGTTTGACCACTTGGTTGTGTAACACCCCAAAATTGGCATCTTGCAACCACAACCAATTTTGTTGCATTTATCAATTGTCTGAATCATCAAAGTCGTATTGTACTAGGCAATTCTGAGTTTCAACTGACTGTACTTGACCTAAGTGTCAAATGTAGAAAACCCTAAATCTGCATTAATCACATACTATATTTAATTCCTAAATATAAATTACAATTAGCTAAATAAACCCTATGATCGAATTAATTTAATTATAAAATCCTAGCACTTTAATTAAATTAAATTCACTCCTTTCAGCTAAAATACATAAAAAGAAATTAAATAATATTTAATTATTAAATAAATATCCTCATTTCAATAGTTGAACTTAATTGTTCAAATAATTGAGAAAATACATTTATGAGGTCATATTCTATTTATTTAATTAAATATTCTCTCCAAAATCTTCTCTCCAGTTCAGAAATGGAAACTTTGAGTTGACAAAAATTCAAAAGTGCAACTAATTAGTTAACAACTTCCTTCACTCAAAAAGACAACAGTTCACTATTTCTCTGAAAAGAAACTTGCTATTCCGAACTGGATTTTCAAGAGATAACTATTTCTCTGAAAGGAAACTTTCTATTCTGAACAGACTCTCAGTCTATAAAAGAACTTCATTTCTCATTCAAAGAAGGGGAATGCATTTTTAGAATGTCGAATTGTTAACTCACATTTATACATTTAAGCTTTCATTTTGCAATAGATTAATTCTCATTTCTAAGATTAATCATGCATAGGTTAGTTTATTTCAAGTAATCTTAATCTCATATTTACATTTCTAGAATAATCTTCATTTACATCTTAGCTTAAATCTTGCATTTCACATTCCTAGATTAAATCCTTCATTCTTAGGTTGATCTTGGTTGTTGGGCTCTCGAATGCTGAGACTTACTCAAAACCCTACCTAGATAGGAGGCAACAGGTCAAATCATACAGACATGCAAGATGCATAATTTCATATCCATTCTTGTATGTGACTGGTAAATAATGACTATGTTGAAGTGTATGGCTAAAAAAGAAGGCCACATTTAGCTATCACATTTCTGGCACCCACTGTGAGGCAAAAAATCAATTTATGGCGTCATATTCCTTTTTTTATATCAAATCTATTTTACATTCACTTTGAGTCAAATATAACTCCACCATCACGTCCAAAATGTCATTTTGGTTGAAAACAACTGTAAACATGTCTATGTTCATCCAAAATTGAATCTGTGGCAAATTGTTTTCTTTCCCAAATAGGCCGTAAAACCTTGGAATGCAAATTGAGGCAAACAAAAATAGTATTCTTCCCCATCTCTGCACATAGATCGAGGCAGCTTTCTATTTTTAGTTAAAAGTTTATTTTGTGATTTGTTTCAATTATTTGTTTTGGGGTTTATTTAATTATCTCCCATTTTGACGAAAGACATTGTAATTTGCTTTGCACTCCAAACCCAACCTCACAACACACATCGCTTGACTATAAAGTTTGACACTTTGCATTTAAACTAATGTTTATCCTCATGGGAGGAATGTGGGATTAAAATACCAGACCCCTTACCACTTCTTCAAACTCCCTTCCCCTTCCCCTTCGCTGCCCGTAACCCATATCTTCTCCAACCATTTCTTCCAACACTACACCTCCCTACCGCACATCTCCCACACCTCCTCCCCATGCTGTTCACAGACTCCAAGCTCCTTCCACCATGTGCTACTATCCTTACCCTCTCCACCACTTCCTCCACTGCACAACCCATCAAACCCCACTTCCCCTCCCTTATCCCTTCTATTGTGGCTCCCCTTCTTTCTCCCTTCCACATGCCCTGTCTTTGCCACATGAAACTTGCTCTCCACTCTTCTATCCCTCCTCCTAGCCTA
>MU225549.1:1861423-1882230 GCA_018584345.1 Thuja plicata
AACCCCCAACCTCTACCTAAAACCCTCCTCTCCATCCACCACCTATTCTACTCTGCTCGCCACTCTCTGCACAGTCCCTCCCTCCCCTTCTCTATTGTGCCACCCTCTCCACTGCACCACTCCCTGCCACCTCACTCTCCATCGTGCCACCTACATAGTCACACCTCTCTGTGCTAAACACTCCCACCCACAACCCTTCTTCCCCACACCCACACTTCTCTACTTTTCCAACTCCTCCCTCCACCACGTAGCTCTGCAAAACCCTCCCAACCCCTCAGCCTCTTCCTTTGCCACTCTCTGCACACAAACTCCATCTTCTCTACTGCCCACTTAGCCACCTGAGCTGCTCCACTTGGCATCATGACCAGAGGACCGCCCAACCACCACCACTGCCTGCCTGGGGAGGTGATTAAATTTGACATTCGTAGAACCGTAAAATATAGTGATGTTGGCTTTTTTGTGACGTGTATGAGACCGTCAAACTTAACATAGTAAATAGATGATGTCAGTAGATGTTTTGAAATACTTGTTAGAATAGTCCCAAAGGATAACTAAGGGGGGGGGGTGAATTAGTTATCGGTTACTTCAATCCTTTTTACTTCTTTAGTATACAATAAAGTAAATGCATAATCAGATAACACAGTACTCAACACACAATTTGATTACGGGGAAACCAAATGGTAAAAACCCTAGTGGGAATTAGCACCCATAATAAACTATACTTGTTTGTAGTAATCCCTGTTAGAAGATATTTCAACCTTGTTAGGAGTTGTACAATACAATGCAATAAGTATAGAGACTTGGTTAAGGGTCAGACCCTGTTAGGAGTCTTTTAAAAATAACCCTTTTAGGGGTGGCAGACTCACTATCCAAAAGCTCACTGCTTGATGGTGAAGGCTACAACATTCTGAATAACAGATATGCACTATATCTAATGATGAATTGTAGAGTAGACCTACTATCTTGATTAGTTCCAGTGTATTACAATCTTTCACTTCTTCACATAGACCCTTGATGAATGAACCAACTCTGATAATCTGCTTTATACATCTTTCTTCACTTTTCGTATCATTCACACTTAGAATATCACAATTGAACTACTATAAGTATCTTCTCCAAAATAGAAGGTCATGTTGGATCTTAGAAAAACTTCATCAATATCTTAGTTGACTTAACTAAGCACGCAAACAATATTAAGTCTGTGCAAGTCAATGTTGAACAGACGCGACGCTTCACTGAGTCAGCCTCACCAAATTAACCATAACATTGAAATATTCTTGAGACACATTTGGCACGTTTGGATTTGTATCATCAACTCATAATTAATCATGCATATACACACACATATCTTGAAGATAGGTACAACTCATGAAACACAATATATACGTCGGCCCTAAACCGTTATACTTCCAGAAATGTAACTGCTAGTAACAGAGATGCATAACTTTACTGAAACATCATATCTGAGTTTGCATGTATGAACATAATATAATAAACATGTCAAAAACATGTATCTATCCATGCAAGTCTTCATGTCATCATTTAGATAAGTACATACAAAATTACTACTGTGTATTATATGTTGTCATCAATGACAAACATACAATCAATCAACTCTCAGAATCAAATCTCCAACAATCTCCCCCTTTGACATTGATGGCAACATATGATATCGAAAACATCCTCTATTCATGGTGTCCTCTTTCCTTTAAAATATTCTCAATATCCTCATCAAATATTTCTTTAAACTGCTACAGTTCCTCTGACTATGTTTTTGTTCCATGTATATACTCCCCCAGAGTATAAGCTCCCCTTTAGTACAAAATCCTCCTTACTATATACTCCCCCTTTGAAATCAATGGAAAAGGGCACCATAGTCTTTTTAGGTACAATTACTAATCCAGAAGTAGAGTAGTCAACCATTCATCAGTCACTTAATGACTGATGTCTTTTCTGCTTCTTCTAAACAAACTTAGGAGAGGGAATTACTCCCAACTTCTCCCTGAGATACTCAAAAGTATCCTTTGATGAGGGCTTTGTGAAAATATCTACCAACTATTCTTTGGTGCTCACATAGTCCAATTTCACTTCTTTGCCTATGTTCTTTGTCTTTGTGTGCATGATAGGGTTCTTAGAAATGTTGATAGTGCCAGTATTATCACAATGAATAACAATAGGATAATCAACCTGAATGTCAAAGTCTTTAATGATCTGCTTGATCCAAACCATAGTTGAATAATTCAGTGCTGTTGCAACATATTTAGCTTCTACTATGGATTGAGAAATATAGTTTTGCTTCTTCCTTATCCAAGAAACCAACCTGTCTCCAAGGAATACTGCTCCTCTTGAAGTGCTCTTTCTATCATCAATACAACCTGCCCAATCTACATGTGTATACACATGAAGCTTTACATTATCTAATTTAGGATACCATAAACCATAGTCTATAGTTCCCTTTAGATATCTGAATATCCTTTTGATTTCCATTAGGTGACTCTACTTGGGTTCAATTGCAAATCTTCCAACAATGCCAATTGTATTAGATATATCAGGTCTATATTGAGTTAGATAAATGAGTTTACCAATCATAGATTTGTACAATGTCTTATCAACTGTTGTGGAGTCATCATCTTTTGAAAGCTTGCTTCCTGTTATCATGGGAGTGCATACTGGCTTACAATCATCCATCTAAAAGGTCTTCAGTATTTCCTTCACATATTTAGACTGATTGATGAATATACGAACAACCATTGTTCACCAAATTACCTAAATTTGAAGTAGCTAAGACCAGTTGCTCATTGGCTCTGTATCCCGAAGAGAAGTTTGAATCTCCAAGGTGAATCATACTCACATGGCATCTAGATTTGTGGGATTCAACAGAATGAACAGTATTACCTCCGAGTGGCACAAAATATCTGATACCTCACTGAAGTTCTTCGACATGTAGAACTTCCAGAATAGATTGAGAGTGGAACAACTTCACCCTATCAAAAAGAAACTCAAAGAGAGCAGGTTAGTTGAGGCAGCAGGTTTTCCTATAGCCGTTCAAGCTCCTGAATTGGTTTGGGAATTTATAGCCCAATACAACCCAGACACCAAACAAATTCTCCTACCGGAAAACATGGTGCTCCCCTCTATTGATAGAGAGTCTGTCCAAAATTCTCTCTATATCTTAGAGTAGGCGGAATAATCTAAAATGACTTATAGCCGGGTGGTCTCTGAATACTCAGCAAAGAGACCAGTCTAGAAAAGAGAGATTACGAATTCATGGTTTAAAGAATCAAGAGCACCAAGGGCAAGTTGTCCAAAACATTATTTGGAGAAAATATGAAACCCAAGATCATGGACATCCTGGTATTACTTCACAAGATTAGAGGTGAGGGTGAAGCTTTTAATTTTATTGAACAACATTTCTTCCTGGTCCAGATAATCTATTCTCAGCATCATTTCATTGACTGGGCCTTGATTGTGAGTGAGAATCTCTCAGACTCCCTAAATAGGGCCAAGTTCCAGAATGAATTTTACATGTCTTTTGTCCTCTTATATATTTTAGCTATGATTCAAATCTAGCCTAGACTTCCTAGATTAGAGGAATTCCCAAACGATGTGAAAAGCTATGAGTTTTTCCCTTCTTTGCAACTGCAACATAGTTATGTTGATTATCTCATGGTTAATGATGCCTTTACAATGAGACTGTGTAGGGAGCTACAAGGTTGTCTAGAGAGGAGATTTTCTCCTAAAGCCATGGCTTTTATAAGCCAATTTGGATGCTATTTTATTCAGTTCAGATATTTCTCATATCTTCATCTTGCAGGTTTTGATGACTTTCCTTTGCAGCTGCCCAGATACCCCACAGACATGATCATGTTGACTAGAGTAATGAGGCAAGCATTCCAAGTGAACCTAATCTATTCAGAGGCAAATAATAAAGGATATGAGTTCCCAATGATCATCGAAGCTTACAGTTGTGCATCTTGATCAAAAGCGAAGAATGTTCTTAAAACATTCTCGAAGAAGTTCTCTCTAGCAACATATGATGTTCTAAGGCTACAGTACGACCCGATTGATTATGCCAGAGATGTCTTATAGATGAGTAGGACCATTCACCATGTACCTGATATTGAGGACTATTGGGCCAATTGCAAAGATGACTTGGAGAGTAGGGAAAGATTCTATGCCCGGTTAACCATTGAATAGATCAAAAAGTTCAATGTTAACATTATAGTAGAAGGGCTAGAAGATGATGGCAATCATTTGTATGATGACACATACTTGGAGAAAATAAATTCCACCCCTATCAACTTAGAGCCTATGCTGGGCTAGGCAGTAAGTGACTTGCAGACTCTAATGGGGGGTATTTACAAAAGAACAGTTCAATGGGTTGAGTGGACAGCAGGCCGAAGGAAGAGGTCAGAGAGGAAACCTCCCGCTTAGTGAACTCCTACAAAGGAAACTACTGGTGCTACAACCACTTCCTCAGCAACAATCTCTATAGTTGCAAAAAGATCAATTCAACCATCAGGGGGAGGTGATGAACCTCCTAAGAAAGCCTTCCTCTTAGAAAAGACCTGCGAAGAAGGTCCTCTTCCAGATGTCAGAGTCATAGAAGAAGCCGACCTGGAAAATCAAATTAAGTCTATAGCTAAGCTCTCTAAAGATATAGATTCTAAAAAACCAATTAGTGTCATTGCTATAGATACTTTGGCTAGGACTTTGACCCAAGAAACTCCAAAGAGGGCATCCCCTGTCATAGTTGAAGTTGGAGAGGATAGCCCTAGTACCTCTACAAAATCTGATAAGAGAGGTGGGGAGAAATAGGAGGTTTCTCAGGTTGTGAAATTGATCTCCTCCTCACCTACTTTGGTGAATCCATTCACTTCTCATCCCAAATCTACTCCTCCACTCATTAGGAAACTGTTCGTCAAAGAATTGGTCTCCACCAACAAGGTCACTAGCATAGAGTCATGGATTGCAAACACTCTAGAGTGCAAAAGGAAGAGGGTGGAGGAAGCAATTTCCAGCAAAGACACTCTATCCTAGATTTTCAATCCAAGGCTACTAAAAGCAAGCAGAAGAGTGTAAAGACAATGTCTACTCTGGGTCATGATCTTGAGACAGGGCACTTCACCATGGAAGTAGCCAAGGCCACCAAAGAAGGCAGACTCGAAGATCTGGAAACTTCTGACTTTCAGTTGCAGTCATTTGATATGGGCTTGGCTTAACATGATACCAAAGTGGATTGGTGGAAGTCCACCAATGTAGTAATAGAGGAAGAGTTGGAAGACTTCCAAAATTCATCTTAAGGTGAAAGTGGCTCAGCTGATTGATTTCATCATACAACTCCTAACTCCTATTACGAGTGCCCCTAGTACCCAAACTTCCTTCAATCCCAGTGCTGTTAAGAATTAATCCATTCTGGCTAAGTTGTAAGAGGATTGACATTATGGGCAGATTGGTAAGAGGTGGATCAAGAGGCTCTAATCAGAAGGCCTAGTAATCATTAAGCAGTTAGCTAATGCTCTACTAAGGCTAAAAACTGAGAGGAGCAACATTGGTAAGAATTTGTAGACTCTCACGGAGGAAAGAGTTAGATGCCAGGAATGCATAGTCATGTTGCATGTGGCAGTGAAGATGAAGACTAAGGAAGCCCTAAAAGCCAAAATTTTGTAGAAGGGTGATGAACCTTTGGTAAAATGGCTCCAAAGTCTGGAGTTCAAAATTGATATGATCATTCAGGCCGAAACTGGACTACAACAAACAGATGTTAAAGTCCAGGAAGAAAAAAGTAAAGATTTCAAGCTTCTCTTAGGACTTCATGCAGAATCACAAACTAGCAGTCAAGGAAAAGTGATTTTCAGAGTAGTCAACATGCAGAAGTCATTCACAAATTACCTACACAATTTGGCAGAGCTATCTTCAACTCATTTAGAAAAAGTGCCAGAACTCCAGCAATTGAGTGGATGCATCTTTAAGGCCATGGAGGAATTGAAAGATCGGACAGAAGTAATCAAGACTCTACCCAAACAACATTCTAGATGGCTCATCCATTACACCAATGTCCATGTCAAAAGACATGAAGAGCTCATCCAAGTCATCACTACTGTAATCGCCTATAGGGCCAAATTAGATAAGGGGAAGGAAATTGAATCTTAGATATTTTCCCCCTTATGCTATTTTTGTCAAGTTTTTGTAATGGATAAACCTTTGGTTATCATTTCTGGTTGGGAAGTTGAACCATTTTGGTTACTCCATTTTGTAATGGCTCAATCTGGAACTCTATATGTATTAATCAAAAAATCAATACAAAGGTCGGCTAAATTTTGGTATGAAGGATATAGTATTGTTGCTGAGTCAATCGTGTATGTTTGAATACCATTTCCTTAACTATTCCATTGCATTTCATTTATCTTTCTATTGAATTCGAACATCTCTTTTGAATTAGATTTGTAATCTACATTTGAACCAGGATTCTATATTATGATTTGATACAATTAATTAAGGGGAAAATCAGTTACTATTCTAAGTTTTGGGAATGTTCCTATGATATAGATCAACTCCATATCAGTAAATTGATAGTTTCTAGTTTTGCATCTGCATTTTCAGTAACCATTCATGCATCACCAGTTTTGGGAGTTAATCTAGTTGATAAAATCTTAGAATTGGTTAGATTTAGAGTTGTAGTTATTTCACCTGAGCTATTTTCTATCTAGATTTAGATTGGTTTGCCTCTCCTACTCTCAAGTTAAGAGCATACCCCTGTTAGATTAGGAATGATTAAAATTCACTAAATATCATTCATATAAGCTAGGAGATGTACCTTCCAATTCAGAGGGAAAATAGGTTCTCAAGTAACTATTTCCCAACTATTGTATTCGATTGTTCTTAAACATTTTTGGGTATTTTTAGAGTTACATTCAAAAGAACAATCTGTTTACTAACAGATTTTTGGTGACTCTATAGGGGAGATGAATAGTCATTTTACCAGAAAGCATACAATGAGGAAAGATGGTGCTTCCCCATGAAAATATAATCCATGTTCTCCTACCTAATCTTGGGTTCCAAGATGATCAAGAGGATCTCATTTCCTCATTAAACACTTTCGTCTGGAGATACAGGAGAACCACTGAACACTATAGAAATACCAGTAAGGTGCTTGAACTGGAAGAAGCTAGAGAAGAAGCACCTTAGAGAGCCATACAAAGAAGAAATCTGAGAAGGGTAGAGCATGAAGTTAGGCCACAAAATTAAGCAAAAATTTGGAGCCTAAAAGATTTCTTAGAAGTACCAGGAAAGAAGGTAGCATAGACCTAGTCTTTGAGAGACTTGCGAATATTAACTTTGCTCTCCTAGAAGTACCTTGTCGGGGAAACAAAAATGTAAGGAGCCAGAGCAGACCTTCTTAACCTCCTAAACAAACCACCCAGTTATCCACCACTTGCCAAGTCTTGACATTGCATAGAGTAGTTGCCCCTCCTATCGTTAATCTAACACCCTACTTACCCCAAGTAGCTATGGCACTCCCTTGGGGCACTGTAGTTAGGCCCTTGCAACTAGCAACATATAACCCTCTCCCTACAGATTCTAGAAATAACTTTGCCAAATTTTATGGAGATGGGAAGGTATCTATAGACGAGCATATTGCCACATTCTTCACTTTGGTTAACATTCTAGTGGTTCAAGAACAATATGTGGCCATTAGATTATTCATTGAGACTCTTGTCAAAGGTGCCACTGATTAGTTTCATCATTTACGTAATTCTTCTATTAGCAATTGGGCTACTATGAGAGCCACCTTCGAAAGAAGGTTTAAGACTGCTAAAGATGAACACACTCTGTTGACTCTATTGACTTCTATCAAGAAAGAGTCATCGATCAACATGAGAGATTTTATAGCTAAATTTAATAAGCTGGTAAACCGTATCCCAGCAGCTGACAGACCTACAATGGGAAATTTGAAAACTTTTTCCATAAGTGCTATGCCACGAGACATTAATTATGCTCTAAGGAGAATGAATCTTGCAAATTTGGATGCCACATAGAGAACTGCTATAGAACTCGAGGACCACATGATTTCATCTAGGAAATGGAAAAGGGAGATATAGTCTAGAGCCAACAGTAGCAATACTACGTCATCTAATGAGATGATCCAAAAATTGTCTAATGAATTCACTGCCTTCAAGAGAAAACTTCCCAGATTCAATAATCCCTACCAGCGAAACTTTCAGGAGTAGCCTGGAAGATATAACGATGAAAGGAATGTAGAAGGAAAAATGTTATAGTTAACTACTCCACCACAAAGGCTAGCTATAGAGGCCCCTCCTAAAAGATGGAATATGTGTGCCTTCCACTTAACCACAAAGATGGGGAAAGTTTTCCTGATGTAGCCCATGCTTGGCAAATGCATCAGACCAACAAGTGGAATGCTAGAGCATCTAGAGATGAACCAAATTCATACTCACATGGTGACTCTGAAACCTTATATTTAGAGTATGAATCAGATTTAGAGCAAGAAGCAACATGTTATGCCACCATAGATGGGACCTCTTATACGGTCCTAACTCGGAGTCAGAAAGATAAAGGCCATGGTTCATCACTGCCTAAAAACAATGAGGCATCTACTTCCAATCCAAAGGAGCCCAATCAAGGTATGAGGATTCCTCAACTAGGTAAAGAAAAAAACTCTTTTGACATTATTCAATTCTGTAGAGATTCCAGAATTTAGATTTCTCCCATAGACTATCTTAAGTCTAATCTTGTTGAGCTGAAAAAGCTAGTAGATTATTGTAAAGGAGGGAACCAAGAATTGAATCAAAAAATCATGACTACCATAGAGAATAATTCCTTATTCATAGACCCAATTGAATAGAGGGAATCATCCATTTTAGCCACCTTCCTAGGCCAAAATCCTGACCCATTCTATGTGTCTTTATATATTAACGGTTGCAGGTTGGGAAATTGTATAATAGACTCTAGAGCATCGAAAAATGTAATTCCATCTACTATGGCCAAAGCCTTAGGAATTACTCTCACTAAAGCCCATGGTAGGTGTTACTCCATGGATTCCAAGCAAGTACCCCTGGTCGGCCAGATTAAGGATGCTCAAGTGGCCTTAGCAACACATCCTGAGAAGATGTTGTTAACCATCCTCATTGCTGATATACCTGCTAGCTACGGTTTGTTGTTAAGAAGGAGTTTTTGTAAAGACCTTGGATGGGAGATAAAGATGGATTGGTCCCAAGTCTTAATCCCAGTAGGTAATAAAAATATTAAACTGGTTCCCGAGGAAAAGGCTAAGTTTACAGTGTTGAAATCTGATGACACTAAAGCTCAAATATTGTATCAAGAATTGGAGTTTGGCAATTATATGTTGTTCACCGATGAACCTAACAAAGAAACTAAAATCACTGAAGAGGAAAATAAATTTTCCACCAAAGAAATGCCACTACAGATATGGACCCTTGAATTTGACGACAATTGTGCATTGTCAGGATCTGGTGCAGGTGTGGTTTTGATATCACCAGATGGAGTATGTGAGCCCTTGGCTTACAAATTATAGTTTGGAAAAAATAAAAACACCGCCAAATATGAAGTGCTTCTATTAGGGATTATCACCGCAAAATAAAGAGGTGTGAAAATTCTGAGAGCTCATGGTGATGCTGAGCTAATTGTACGACAGGTCAAGAATCAGTACTCTGTAAAGAACCATAGGTTGAAGAACTATAGAAATAGAGTATGGGATGAAATAGAAGCATTGGATGCTTTCTTTATCAAATCTATGCCAAGAGAGTTGAATTCCAAAGCCAACTCTTTAGCTGTCTCAGCTTCATTACTACTTCCCCACCTAGAATTCAAAGATAAAAAAATACCAAGTGGAAGTTATATATCGACCATTTGTGCCCAATAACGTGGAAGATTGGCAAGTTTTTGAAGATGAAAAAAATCTCCTTCTCTTTATAGAGAGTGGTGGTGACTTCCACAAAGAGGTTCATGGAAACTATAAAAGAAACTGTCAAGACAAGCTGAAGATAGATAGGTTAGATTTTATCCAATTGCAAGGTAATATCATTCCACCGCATCTGGTCACTCTTGAGAAGCTTTTCAATAGACATGACATGTTTGTGAAGAAGAAAAGAATTGAAAGAGGGCCTACCACTGGTGAATATGAAGGAATGAATATTGGAACTGAAAAAGACACCAAAATGATCAATATTGGGAAGTGTTGTACAAAAGAAGAAAGGAATGAGGCCAAGAAGATTTTTCTAGAATACTTAGATGTTTTTGCCTAGAGATATGAAGATTTGAAATTTTTTATGAATGGGAAATTAAAACACCAAATTCTCTTAAAACTTGAAGCTACTCCATTTAGGCAGAAGCAAAGGAACTACAACCCCAAAGTTGTTGATGCCATATTCAGGGAAGTCGATAAAATGCTCAAAGAAAAGATAATATATCCCATACACCACTCTACTTGGGTTGCAAACATAGTACCTATAAGGAAGAAGAATGTAGAAATAAGGATTTGTGTTGACTTCAAAAATATAAATCAATCTTCCTTGAAAGACAACTATGCCCTTCCCAACATGGATCATCTCTTGCAGATCATGGCTAGAGCCAAAATGATGTCTATGTTAGATGGCTTCCTAGGATATAATCAAATAGAAGTTGAGAAAGCAGATCAGCATAAGATGGCTCTCACTACCCCGTGGGGGACCTTTGCATATCATAGGATGCCATTCAGATTAATCAATGCTGGAGCTACTTCTCAGAGAGGTATGTATCTTTCTTTTAGTGATATTAAGAATAAAATCATTGGTATGTATCTGGATGATCTTATCATGTTCTCTAAAAAGAGAATAGATCATATAAATGATTTAAGAAGAGTATTGCAAAGGTGCCGGGAGGATGGGATTTCATTGAATCCTAAGAAATCAGTGTTTTGCATAACTGAAGGAAAATTGTTGGGTCATATTGTCTCCCAAGAAGGTATAAGGATCGATCTCAAAAGGGTGAGAGCTATTCAACAACTAAGTTTACTAGTGAATAAAATAGGAGTGAAGTCCTTTTTTGGTCAAGTCAACTTCCTCAGGAGATTTGTCCCTAATTTCTCCAAAATAACTAAACACATTGTTGATATGATGAAGGGGAACATGAATTTTAAATGGAATGATCCTGGTAAGCAAGCTTTCAAAAGCATCAAGAACACCATAGCTAACGCCCCAATGTTATGTCACCTAGATTATAAGAAAGATTTTGTAATTTACTGTTATTCTTCTAAACATACTTTGTAAGCCATTCTGATGCAAGAGAATGAAGAAGGAATTCAAGCCCCCATTACTTTTATGAGAACACCTCTAAAGAACCATGAGCTGAGATATTCTCAGACTGAAAAGCACACTTTTGCGGTGGTAAAGGATCTTAAGAATTTCAGGTTTTATATCCTACATTCCCACTCTCTTGTATAGGTACTTGATGCTGTGGTAAAAAGTATTTTGACTCAACAAGATGTGGGATGTAACAACCGAGGAGCATGGGTAGCCAAAACCCAAGAATATGACATAGAGATCAAGCCCACCAAGTTGGTAAGAGGGAACACCTTGTGCAAGGCAATGGCAAAAAATCAAGTAGACAAACACCCAAGAGTTACACAGTTGGTTTTGGTGGTAAATATGCAAGACCCATGGTTTGAAAACATCATGTATTTATTAATGTATGGTGAATGCCCATAAGGGTTAACTTCAAAGAAAAAGAGAGACCTAAGACTAAAGGCTTCTAAATATGTAATCTAGGAAGATAGACTATATAAAAGATCTATAGATGGAACATTCCTTTGATGTGTTGACAAACAACAACAAGAGAAGTTGTTAAAGGTTTTTCATGATGAAGCCTGTGGAGGACACTTCTCTTCATTAGTCACTACATTCAATATTTTGAGATAGTGTTATTACTGGTCATGAATTTTTAAAGATGCATACCAGTGGGTGGCAAGATGAGAAAAATGAAAGATGTTTATTGGGAAGCCACAGTTAGCAGCGTTACCCCTCAGACCAATGATAATTGAAGGGTCATTCCAACAATGGGGACTTGATTTTATCAGTCCTATAAGCTCTATGTCCAGTGCTGGTCATACTTACATAATCACTATGACTGACTACTTCACAAAATGGGTAGAGGCCAAGGCAACCAAAAGGACTACTTCGGAGATAGTATGTGAGTTTATCAAAGAAAATATTCTAGTAAGATTTGGTGTCCCTATTAAGTTGGTTATGGACAATGCCACATACTTTTCTTCCCAAGAAATTACTGAATTTTGTTTCGAGTATGACATCATGATTAGCCATTCTTCTAATTATTTCCCTCAAGGAAATAGCCAAGCGGAGTCTAGAAACAAAAAATTGGTCAACATTATGAAAAAGCTCATGGCAGAAAACCAGAGAACTTGGTGTAAAAAGATCTATGAAGCCCTCTGGGTGGATAGAGTGACCCCCAAAAGAGCCATTGGTGTATCTCCTTTTGAACTCGTCTATGGGGTAGAAGATAGTCTCCCATTGCCATTGGAATTAGCAACTTGGAAACTAAGGACAATAGTAGAAGATGACATATATGAAGATGGTTTGGAGAAGAGGATCCTGTACCTGAGAAAATTGGAAGAAGAAAGGGAGAAAATAGTTGATCATATCACATGTCATTAGATACATGTGAAGAACCTGTTTGATAAAAAGAGCAGGCCCCAAAAATTTATGGAAGGGGACATGGTGCTATTGTGAGACAAGCGTAGGGCACCCAAAGGCATGCATGGAAAATTTGAAACACTGTGGAAAGGACATTTCAAAATCCATCAGGCGTTCGATAAAAATTCTTTCAAATTAACTTATCTAGATGGTGAAGCACTACCCCTAATGTATAATGGTCAGGATTTGAAGCTCTATTAGATCTAAATTGAAAGTAGGTAACCCCTGTATTGTACAATAGTTACGTTTAGTTCCTATTTTTTTTCCTAGTTAGCTTCCCTTTCTACGTCTTGCTTTAGTTCTATTGTGAGCCTCCTTTGTTGAGCTTTGTGAAACTAAAGATTTGAATTCCTTTCTTGGACATGTGAATGTCCAAGTCCCCAGACAGAGCCAACTGTTACCCCACTTTTGGTCTTTATACCTCAAGACAAAAATGGATGTTTTATGTGTAGTAGTAGTCATAGAAGTTTCATGCAAGTCCAAAGTCTAGGTCTAGAAGTCCCCTAAGGATAGAAGGCCTCTATCATATTTCCCTAACTTGACTTCTCCTTCCTAAGCCAGGTGGGTTCTGGGTCTAAAATCATGCTTTTATCAGGTAGGTTAAGTCCCCAATCCTATAAGGGCAGTGTTTTAAATGATTCTAACTTCAAAGTCTCATACCAATGAAATACTTTGCCTCATATCTTCAAGTTGCAGCATTGGTAGGAAATAAAGTTTTGGCTTCTCCATGGTGGAAAACCACATATGGAGTGCGCTTTCTGCAATTGGTAGGCTTATGAATATCAGAGGTAAATAAAGATGGAAAATGAGGAGGTCAGTAACAAGAAATCTTTGAGCACTCATATCAAACCTATGGGAAACAAAAGAAACTGTCAAGTGAAGAAGATTTCATGGAATTCACCATAGGTAGAAAAGTGGAAAATGGCTTCTCCTCTGCTCCTATCGGTGGGTCTTGACTCACGAGATGCGTTTTCTGCCAAACTATCAAGGTGAAGAAATTTTGAAGAATAATTCATCCCATTAGAGATCTGACATATAAGAAGGCCAATGGAATCAATATATATCATTTTGGCACCCCTATAGGCCAGGATTCTCCTTTGGTATATTTTCAGACAGAGAGCACTCTAGAAGTATTTTTCCGCCCAAAGGAGAAGCGGAAAAGTAATTTTCCACTGCTTCAAGAAAGTTACCGTTATGGTTACTAAAGTAAAAAATGTTTTCTAATGACATGTAAAGCAAACTAATTAATTCAAATAAAGACATTTTACTTTGTAATGGATTTGTTCATTAATGTTGGGGTCTTGGCATGAGAATTCGGTCCTTAAACGATAAGAATTCAAAAATTATAAAATCAATTGGAGAATTCAAACTGGAACCACCATTGTTCACCAAATTACCTAAATTCAAAGTAGCTAAGACCAGTTTCTCATTGGCTTTGTATCCCAAAGAGAATTTTGAATCTCCAAGGTGAATCATACTCACATGGCTTCTAGATTTGTGGGATTTGACAGAATGAATGGTATTACCTCTGAGTGGCACAAAATCTCTGATACCTCACTAAAGTTCTTCGACATGTAGAACTTCCAAAATAGATTGAGAGTAGAACAACTTCACCCTATCATAGAGAAACTCAAAGAGAGCGGGTTAGTTGAGGCCACAAGTTTTCCTATAGCCATTCAAGCTCCTGAAATGGTTCAAGAATGTATAGCCTGATACAACCCAGACACCAAACAAATTCTCCTACCAGACAACACGGTGCTCCTCTCTATTGATAGAGAGTCTGTCCAAAATTCCCTCCATATCCTAGAGCAGGTGGAATACTCTGAAATGAATTATAGTCAGGCGGTCTTTGAATACTCAGTGAAGAGACCAGTCTATAAAATAGAGATTATGAAGTCATGGTTTAAAGAACCCAAGAGCACCAATGGCAAGTTGCCCAAAACATTATTTGGTGCAAATCTGAAACCCGAGATCATGGACATCCTGGTATTACTTCATAGGATTAGAGGTGAGGGTGAAGCTTTTAATTTTATTGAACAACATTTCTTCCTGGTCCAGATAATCTATTCTCAACATCATTTCATTGACTGGGCCTTGATGGTGAGTGAGAATCTCTCGGACGCCCTAAATAGGGCCAAGTTCTAGAATGAATTTTACATGTCTTCTATCCTCTTATATATTTTAGATATGATTCAAATATAGCCTGGACTTCCTAGATTAGAGGAATTCCTAGATGATGTGAAAAGCTATGAGTTTTTCCCTTCTTTGCAACTACAAAATAGCTATGCTGATTATCTCACAGTTAGTGATGCCTTTACAATGAGACTGTGTAGGGAGCTACAAGGTTTCTTGGAGAGGAGATTTTCTCCTGAAGCCATGGCTTTTATAAGCCAATTTGATTGCTATTTTATTCAGTTCAAAGATTTCTCATATCTTCATCTTGCAGGTTTTGATGACTTTCCTTTGAAGCTGCCTAGATACCCCACAGACATGATTGTGTTAATCAAAGTAATGAGGCAAGCACTCCAAGTGAACCTGATCTGTTCAGAGGCAAAGAAGAAAGGCTACAAGTTCCCAATGATCATCAAAGCTTATAGTTTTGCATCCTGATTAGAAGTGAAGAATGTTCTTAAAAATTCCTTGAAGAAGTTCTCTCTGGCAACATATGACGTTCTAAGGCCACAGTATGACCCGGTTGATTATGATAGAGATGTATTACAGATGAGTTAGGCCATTCACCATGTATCTAATATTGAGGACTATTGGGCCAATTGCAAAGATGACTTGGAGAGTAGGGAAAGATTCTATGCCTAGTTAACCATTAAACAGATCAAAAATTTCAATGTTAACATTGCAGTAGAAGGGCTAGAAGATGATGGAAATCATCTATACGATGACACCTACTTGGAGAAAATAAAGTCCACCCCTATTAGCTTAGAGCCTATGCTGGAATAGGCAGTAAGTGACTTGCAAACTCTGATGGGGGTTATTTACACAAGAATAGTTCAATGGGTTGAGTGGATAGCATGCCGAAGGAAGAGGTCAAAGAGGAGACCTCCCACCTAGTGAACTCCTATGAAGGCAACTACTAGTGCTACAACCACTTCCTTAGAAACAATATCTATAGTTTCAAAAGGATCAATTCAACCATCCGGGGAGGCAATGAACCTCCTGAGAAATCCTTCCTCCTAGAAAAGACCTACGGAGAAGGTCCTCTTCTAGATGTCAGAGTCATAGAAGAAGCCGACCCAACAAATAAAATTAAGTCTATACCTAAGCTCTCTAAAGCTATAGAGCTTGAATATCCAATTAGTGTCATTGCTATAGATACTTCAGGCGAGACTTTGACCCAAGAAAATCCAAAGAGGGCATCCCCTTTCATAGTTGAAGTTGGAGAGGATAGCCCTAGTACCTCTACAAAATCTAATAAGAGAGGTGGGGAGCAACATGAGGTTGCTCAGGTTGTGAAATTGATCTCCTCCTCACCTACTTTGGTGAATCCATTCACTTCTCATCCCAAAGCTACTCCTCCACTCATTAGGAAACTGTTCGTCAAAGAATTGGTCTCCACCAACAAGGTCACTAGTGCAAATTCATGGACTACAAACACTCTAGAGCGCAAAAGGAAGAGGGTGGAGGAAGAAATTCCCAACAAAGACACTCTATCATGGGATTTTTAACCCAAGGCTACTACAAGAAAGCAGAAGAGTGTAAAGACAATGTCTACTCTGGGTTGTGATCCTGAGATAGGGCACTTCACCATGGAAGTAGCCAAGCCCACCAAAGAAGGCAAACTCAAAGATCTAGCGGCTTCTAACTTTCAGTTGCAGTCATTTGATATGGGCTTGGCTCGACATGATACTAAAGTAGATTGGTGGAAGTCCACCAATGTACTAATAGAGGAAGAGCTGGAAGACCTCAAGACTTCCAAAATTTAGCTTAAGGCAGAAGTGGCTCAGCTAACTAATTTCATCAGATAGCTCCTAACTCCTAATGCGAGTGCCCCCAGTACCCAAACTTCCTTCGATCCCAGTGCTTCTTAGAACCAAGCCATTCTAGCTAAGTTGCAAAAGGATTGACATTATGGGAAAATTGGTAAGAGGTGGATCAAGAGACTTGAATCAGAAGGCCTAGTAATCATCGTGCAGTTAGGTAATGCTCTACTGAGGCTAGAAACTAAGAGGAGCAACATTGGTTAGAATTTTCAGACTCTCACAACGAAAGGAGTTAGATGCCAGGAATGCATAGTCATGTTGCATGTGGCAGTAAAGATGAAGACTAAGGAAGCCCTAAAAGCCAAAATTCTGTAGAAGGGTGATGAACCTTTGATTGAATGGCTCCAAAGTCTGGAGTTCAAAATTGAGATGATCATTCAGGTCTAGACCAGACTACAAAAAATAGATGTTAAAGTCTAGGAAGAAAAAATTAAAGATTTTAAGCTTCTCTTAGGACTTCATGTGAAATCACAAACTAGTAGTCAAGGCAAAGCAAATATTCAGAATAGTCAACATGCAAAAGTCATTCACAGATTACCTGTACAATTTGGCAGAGCTATCTTTGACTCATTTAGACAAAGTGCTAGAACTCCAGCAATTGAGTGGATGCATCTTTAAGGCCATGGAGGAATTGAAAGATCAGTCAGAAGCAATCAAGACTCTAGACAAAGAACATTCCAGATGGCTCATCCATTACACCAATGTCCACATCAATAGACATGAAGAGCTCATCCAATTCATCACTGTTGTAATCACCTATAGGGCCAAATTAGATAAGGGGAAGGAAACTGAATCTTAGATATTTTCCCCCTTATGCTATTTTTGTCAAGTTCTTGTAACGGATAAACCTTTGGTTATCATTTTTGGTTGGGAAGTTGAACCATTTTGGTTACTACTTTTTGTAATGGTTCAATCTGGAACTCTATATGTATTACTCCAAAAATCAATACAAAGGTTGGCTAAATTTTGGTATGAAGGATATAGCATTATTGCTGAGTCAATCATGTATGTTTGAATACCATTTCTTTAACTGTTCCATTACATTTCATTTATCTTTCTGTTGAATTCAAACATCTCTTTTGAATTAGATTCGTAATCTGCATTTGAAGTTACTATTCTAGGTTTTGGGAATGTTCCTATGATATAGATCGACTCCATATCAGTAAATTGATAGTTTCTAGTTTTGCATCTGCATTTTCAATAACCATTCATGCATCACCAATTTTGGGAGTTAATCTAATTGATAAAATATTAGAATTGGATAGATTTAGAGTTGTAGTTACTTCTCCTGAGCTATTTTCTATCTAGATTTAGCTTGGTTTGCCTCTCCTACTCTTGGGTTAAGAGCATACCCCTGTTAGATTAGGAATGATTAAAATTCACTGAATATCATTCACATAAGGGAGTTGTAGCTTCCAATTCAGAGGGAAAATAGGTTCTCAAGTAACTATTTCCAAACTGTTGTGTTTGATTGTTCTTAAACATTTTTGGGTATTTTTAGAGTTACATTCAAAAGAACAATCTGTTTACTAACACATACCAATCTTTCTTTGTTTCTTATTACTGTACCATCTTCATTCATCTTGTTTTTGAATACCCACTTTGTTCCAATCACATTTTTGTCACTAGGTCTAGGGACAAATTCCCATGTATCATTTCTATATATCTGATCTAATTCTTCTTTCATTGCATTCTTCCAATCAGAGTCATTGCATGCATCTTCAACACTTAAAGGTTCAATCTATGAAAGTAAACATACCTCTTCATCCACTGCCAGACATTTTTCTTTTGATCTGGTCAAAACACTACTGCTCTGATCTCTAGTGATGTCATTTTTAGAGTGGTATCTAGATGTGAATTTTGGAACCTTAGGTGTGTCTTCTTCTTCTATAGTCTGTGATTCTTCTCTGCTTGTTTCAGGGTTATTGCATGAGACATCAATGCAATCAAACATTTCTTCAATAACAATATCTTTATTGCTAGGTCTAGATTCATCCTCAATCATAGGTGCATATTCATAGTATCTTTCTTGAACCATAAAATTTTCATCAATCTTAACATGCGTGCTTTCAATTATCTTCTTTAGTCTTAAATTGAAACATCTATATGCTTTGATTTTAGTAGAATAACCAAGGAAAATACCTTCATCACTTCTAGCATCAAACTTGCCAAATCCATCAACTCTCTTGATGTAGCACTTGCTGCCAAAGATTCTAAAATACTTTACTGTAGGTACATTGCCAAACCAAAGTTCATAGGATGTCTTGTCTGCGCCTAGCCTCAATTGGGTTCTATTGATAATATATACTACTGTGTTTACTACGTCTCTCCAATAGGTGTGCACAACTTTTCCTTCAATAATCATAGTGTACACTATTTCAAGTATGATCCCATTTCTTCTTTCTACAATCCCATTTTGTTGAGGGGTTCTAGGTGCACTCAATTGTCTTTTAATACCATGCTCTTCACAATAGTCATAAAACTGATCAGAGGTGAACTCTCCTCCTCTATCTAATCTTAGACATTTTAGTTTTAATCTGGAATCATTCTCAACTTTAGCTTTGAATATTTTGAACTTCTCAAAGGCTTCAGAGTTCTCCTTTAAGAATGCAACCCACATAATCCTAGAAAAGTCATCAACAAACAAAATGAAATACCTTTCTCCGTAGTATGATCTTGTTTGAGTAGGACCACACAAATCTGTATGTACTAGGTCCAATTTGTTCTTAGCTGAGTTCTGCTTGCTTCTAAAGGAACTCCTTACATGCTTTCCCATGACACATTCCCTGCATATAGTGTTAACAGGTATTGCAATACTAGGAAGGTCTCTGACTGCCTTAACATTGCTGATCTTTACTATATTATCAAAATTAATATGACAAAGTCTCTTGTACCATAACCAACTGTCATCCACCTTTGCAACAAAAAAACTTAAATTAGAATTGAGATGAAAAACATTACCTTTTGTTTTGGAGCCTAATGTAATCATGTCTCCATCCTTGTTGTTAATAATGCATTTTTTGTCTTTGAACTCTAAATGATAACCTTTGTCAAGTAGCTGTCCAACACTTAGCAAGTTATGATGAAGTCCATCAACATATGGAACATCATCTATCTTGTTCTTTCCATCCAAGGTGATAGAACCTCTGCCTATGATAGGTTTGGGAGTGTTATCTCCAAATCTAACCATACCACCTTTGTACTTGTCTAACTGAACAAATCTATCTTTGTCACCTATCATATGATGAGAGCATCCAATGTAAATGATCCAATCAGTTTTGATGTCTGCTTTGGAGATTAGGGCTAGTTCTTGTTCTTCCTTTTCATCTACAATGTCCATTTCTTCAAGCAGCTTCTCCATGTCTCTAAGGGAAATGAATCCAATTTCATCTTCTCCTAAATCTTCATCAGTTACACCTTCTTCAAATTGATAAAATTCCTTCTTATATTTGGGTTTGTAATCAGATCTAAACTTCTTGACTCTTGTGGGACATTTAGATGAAAAGTGACCTATCTTATTACATGAAAAACATTTGAATGGAAGTTGTCCTTCATATTTACCTTTTCCTTTCTTTTGTCTTTTATAAATCATAGCTATGATTTCTTCAAGTTCTTCATCAACTTCTTCTTTCTCATTGTGACTGGAGATGTGTAAGGATTTCTTACCATGGACTATGGCTTTGAAAGTTTTTTCACTTTTAGGTTCAATCTTCAGTCTTGATATCTCAAATGCAGTGGTTTTGCTGATTAGAGTCTCTCTCTTGAATTTTTGTGAGAATTGCATAGTTTCCTCTAGAATGCTGATCTTGTTTTCATAGTCTAATGTCAAAGTAGTTAGAAACTTGTCCATTATATCTTCTTCTAATATTTCACCACCATTATTCCTAATTCTAGATACTGCTTCATTTATCCTTTGATTGTAAGCTCTAATGTTCTCTTCAGGTAACATCTCCTGAATGTTGTATTTCTTCTTCCATGTCTTCCTGCGTGCATTTTTTGCTTGAACATCTCCTTCAAACATGTCTTCTAAATACTTCCATATGGTATAGGCTCTGTCAATTTTCTTGATCTCAGAAAATTCACT